>JTDE01005324.1:24184-47845 GCA_014338405.1 Paragonimus skrjabini miyazakii
TTCGAAGGATGACGTAGTTTACATTAAAAGCTACACAAGGTCACATATTCCATCACGTTTCTAGTCGTGGGACATGTATTGGTGCACGCTTAACACAAAGGTCCAGCACAATCTATAATGAATCTATACTGAACGACAGATATATTCACAAATTTCATTCCCTCTTGTCAAGTCTTCAACCAAACTCTTTGAAATAATATAGAAGTGAATTCAATCTTAGGCGTGTTGTTGGTCTATCAAAAGGTTAGCCACTAACGTCAACTTAAAATAGGTATGATGGTTGAGCACAAGTTTCCGTTTGACATTAGCAATCACCTATCGACTTCATGACTCAGTGGGTCTTTATTTATTGGTTCCAACCAAGTTTGAGACTGACTGCAAACAGCGCTGGTTGGATATTTGAGGGAGGTAAACGTCAACTAATTTAGGTGATTATTTCTCAGGGATTACAGAATAACATCTCTCATAATCAAGTACCTTATATTTAGATGAATGTTAGGTTGCACTCAAACGACAGAGAACATAGATGCAAAACATCTTTGGGAGTAGTAAAAGCCTTTCGCCAGTCGCAAAAAGAAAACATACCAGTTATACAAATAAATCAAGACAAATGGTAACGCATTGATATTTGAAACATTGAGTTCCCTTTATCCAGTTCATTAAAACGGTAAGAAGATATACAATGCGAGATGCAAGCATTTCGTTTATTCTCATCAGTCGATTACATGAGACATTCAGTTATATAGGTTAAGGGCTTGACAATAAAACAATGAAATGAACGAACATCACATGGGAGTAGTAAGGGTTCACTGCCACGGTAACGAAATTGATTGCATCAGTACCTTTTGCCAACAAAGGGCCGGTGCGTGACGCTTGATCAACAATTCCTCCGAGAACGCCAACAGCCTGGGGTTGCGGTTACGCAATAGGACCATGAACGAAGTGACGGGGTAAACCGCATGACTTGTTACGACTAAATGTTCCGCGATCGAAGACGCAGGATTTCTGTTCGACTGTTGGCATACTGGCCCGCGTTGAGTCATCGCTTACACTAGCCATTTGGGGATGTGTTCCGCCTTCATTTGTCGTAAGTTTCCGTCGTTCTGCCAATGTATGAGTCACCGCAATTGCAAGTGAACGGGTAGATAACATGAGAAGCAGAATTTTCCGAGGAAGAACGATCGGGGCAGTGGAGATTCATCCTGCGGGTGGAAAGGAACAAGCGCAACTCCGCTGCTGGATATGCGCGATCAACGGTTGACTTCAACGTTCGACTTACATCGGTGATGTTGTGGTCACCTGTGTAAGGAAGGGTAATAAAAAACCTGCTTTTTCGGCGCTGATTGTGGTTGGACGGTAGCCACTCGTTCTTTGCAAAAAATTACAACAAATTTGGCCGGATATCCATTCATCAGCAGAACACTCTTCAAGAGCTCCTCTTCAGACTGTAGATGATCGGCTGTACATATTTTCCTTGCTCGCTGAAAAATGGTTTGCACCAAACTACGATTGTAAACCACGAGCGCGAATGAAAAGAATTGTGGGTACCGCCCGCTTTATGTGGCTTTTCGATAAACAGACCTGCTAATTATACCGTCTAAACGCGTAGAAATAAAGACGTCTAAGAATGGTAGTGAGTTATCGAGCTCTTGTTCATGTGTGACACGGAGGTTTCGATGAGTGGAATTAAACTGATGTAAAAGAGTAATAATATGATCAAAGTCGGCAAATATCAGAATGTCATCGACATAACGCTTATAAAGCAAAGAACGGTCAATATAATCCGATTGTCCATCCTCGACCATTCCAAGAAAAATCTCAGCCAATGCTGGGCCTAACGGGCTGCCCATTGCTACACCATCAATTGGATTATAAGCACATCCATCGAATTCAAACCGAAGAAATATTATGAATCCAAATAAAATTACACAAATAATCAACTGTTTCTTGTAATGGAACGTTTGTGTTTAGCGAGTCAACGTCAATTGACTACATCTTTTGTGTGGAACTCACCAAAATGTTCTCCAAATTATCACATAACTCAAAAGACTTCTTCAAAGAACAGGAGCTGAGGGTTTTACGGATGGGATCAAAGAGCTGAACTAGCCATCGAGCAACGTTGTGATAAGCTGAATCATCCATGACGAAGATAGGCCTCAGGAGGATACTGGCTTAGGGCAATTTGGGTGATCCTCTTATTCTTGGTGTACTACTCCCAGTCGGTTTCAACTGTTTACACGCTCGCACACTTATATATCCGTGTGACAAAAAAATTTGCAGCTTCCTCGATATTGTTTTTTCCACTAGAGTGTTATTATCTGGCGTACGGTCAATTTTGAACTTCCTATCTTCAACCAGAACGGTTCGCATTTTCATTACATATTCAGCTTTATTGAAGATTACAGTGCCAGAGCCTTTATCTGGTTTCAGAAATACCACTCTCTGCATCTGCTTCAATTAGTTGATGGCCTCATAATTTTCGGAGAGTAGACAATAATGCTGGCGAATGGGTGACGACATAAACTGATGCCAAACATCGACCATTTTAGCACAAAACCAACCTGCAATTTTTGTTGAAATGAAAGACAACACTTTTAGCTGGTCTTATTGGTTTTCAAAATGAATTTGAGTCGTTAACCGGTTAACCCTCTTCAGCGGGAGTTTTTCTTTTAACCCCGGAAAATGCACTTTTAACTGCACCTGGTAAACTGTTTACTTGACAATTTGTGGACATACTTCAGGGCACCACTGGGAAAATTGTGTTTGCAAATCGTACGATCTAATGAAACTTGGAGACTCTCAAGCGTTTTTGCAGCGATTTTCTTCACGGTATCCTTGGCGAAATTGTCGAACTTTATATGGCATACCAGGGTGAGGTCGGCTAGCATAGCAGCAAAGCGATTATGGGTTGCTATAAACTTGTGAAGATTTCTGCTGGCCGTGTTTATGCGGGAAATAGCCACTCTGACAAAGTTGCCACTATTAATCTATAGTTTTCCTTCCACCAGATTTGTGAAGAAATCTGATGGAATACGATGGGACCAACCAGACCAGTTATATTTAATCGACTGATGAGAATAAACGAAACCCATTGACAATAATTGTTTGACTCTGGTTATTTAATGGTGTGCATCAGTCAAGTTATTACACACAACACAACTTATTCATTTTCAACCTCTTCATTTCGCGAAGGCCAACTTTTACCTTGACGGGGTTCAGCAATCCAAGTTGGTGACACTTATTTTGGGATTTTGAATACCTTTTAACACTGCATTTCAAAACATAATTCGTCACCTTGATGCCATTGGGTTGCGGTTTCTTCAATCATTTCTGAATATGTTCAGACATTTACTAAAGCCTTTTTCCATCTATTCTGCTCACTTGAACCACACTGTAGAGGAAAATGAAATGATACATGGCAAGATAGTGGTAACATTCAGACATTGCGTTTCTAATCATACAGATATGGTGCGTTAGACGATTGAAACAGCCACAACTGCAAAGTACTATATGTATATTTACGGCAGACTTCATTTTGCACTTGAGAACACATGCAGGGTGAAATTGTGTGGCACGATTTTTCTGATTTTAACATTCTAAATTTTCACAGATTTTATCATTTTGTTTTCAGTATCCACAAATTTCTCAGTTAACAGTTCGTCAGTGATGATTTTCTAGAGTCTAATTTCTTCTGCAAAATATCAATAATGCAATCGTCTAACATAATGAGGCAGGGTTTTCACCAAGTCATGCTCGTATGCAAGTGTAAAAAAACCGGGTAACCAGTGGTATCGATCGTTCTATGTTGCCCTAAGATAGACGGAAAACTGCAACAAACCATCCTCATTTTCGGTAGTAATTGAAATTGGAAGAAAACGGAACATTTTATTGTTGTCTTTTTGTGAGCAGAATTCAATTTTGGATGAATGCTTTTGAGACGTCTGAAAATAAATCATAATCAATTATGTCAGTAAAAACCGGAATGTCATTAACACATTGTCATTGCAAAAATGCATTAGGTATATTTTGTAAGACTGACTGTTCAACCATTCCGCTGATGTTTTCTCTAACAAACTATTCATAGACACTGTCTGCCTTTGAAACCAAGTCGAATACGTTTAGTGCACAGCAAGATCAAAACTTAAAATATCCAGTCGAAACTTTATTGTGACTAAAGACAATTGGTCACGAATTTGAAGTTCTCATTTAAGTAAACTTTAGCAAACGACGATTTTATATCTTTGTCTGATATGATTTTATATAATTGAAGTCTTCTAGTTGTGCAAAGAATTGTGTTCTGGATACTATGATAGTTCAAATAAATTTTGCGATTAAAATAAGCAAGCAACTTTACAGTGTGATCGGAAATAGTGAATAAACAGTGTGTAACTGTATGGAACTCAGAGATATCTGCGCTGCTAATCGTGCTAAGAGTGACAATCTTTTGGTAGTTTTGATGTGCTTTATGTTTACAGTCTCACTGAAAAGAATGTTCCTTTTCATTATCTTTAAGGAGTCTTTGATATTTTCAAAAACCCTTTACATATAATGACTTTCTTCTAGATGTAAACTTCATACCATATCAGCAAATTATTGTTTGTTAATAAAAACATACTGTTTCCTTGTTCACCAAACGTTCAAATTTACATGAAAACTACGTTTCTGCAGAAAATCATTTTGTTCTTTGTATCTATGATAATGCGTACCTTAAAGTATTCAGTGTCAACTGTAATTAGATTTTAAAAATATCGTAAATTTGCGGGTAACAATAAACAGTGACTAAATCGTGGAAAGTGGCAGTTCACGTTAGCTCTACAATACACCAGGTTGACAGTTGGACAATCTCTGTGCGAACTGTTGTGCTTTCAGTATGATGAAATTTACTGCAATCTTTATACATTTCTAGTAAAAAGTTATAATGACTAATTGAACCTCAGTTGAAAAGAAAACGTACCTTCCTGAATTCGCTGACACTTACATTTCAAAATAACAATACTTTGAGGAATTTTACGGAGAGCTAATGAGAATGTTTTTTTCAAAAATGTTTGAGCTAACTGATGCTCTTATGTAAGTTTGATGAAAACAAGAAGATGTAAATTGGAATTTTGCACAGACCTCGAAATAATAAAAATATCGGATTAAAAGGTGATAAAAAAAATGAGAAAAATAAAGCGAGTAATGGAAACTAAACCATATTTTAGATCAAATGTGGCAAACGATGAGGTTCTTGACAGTATAACGCTTATACAGAGTTATTTTTGCGTATATACATATGAACATGAGAAAAAAGAATACTTTCAACAACAATTAAAGTTTGAAGAAACAATGCATTCGTTGCGAAATGCAAATCTATACAATGAAAGTTTCCTGAGAATTATGCGCCAATCGAATTTTATGATCAGCTGTAATATTTGGTATTTCCCATTCATTCCATGAATTATATGCACGACAACACTGTTCAGCTAATTGTTTTATTGGAGCGACTGAAAACTATTAGTTCTAGTAACGAGATCCTTGATTAGATTGGAAAAAGCCGTTAATGTTTAAGTTCATTTGCAGATTCTAGGACATTCCCGAAAGCAAGTAGTTCTTTAATTTTAATTTCTTCCGTTGAAAATAGTTGTCGAACAGCACAAGAATGTAAAAGGTTAATAGAACGATGAAAATGTATTTAACAAGAAATCATTTCTTCATATTGTTATTTCACCCTAAATTGAAACTCGTATTGTTTAGCAGTTTTTCAGTTAGTGCACTCGAACCACTCAATTGATATACACCTATACTTTAGGATATGTAAAATTGCAGTTCTAAAACCACTTTAGGAGTTGGTTCAAGAAAGACAGGTGAGTGCAACTTCATGAATGTTTAAATGAAACAGAGTCCCAACAAACTGAGTATAAGTGCTCATAATGAAAATTGCGTGTGATGCATGTGGATTGTTAACATCCTATCAAATACCTTAGGCACATATTCCGCTAAAGTTAAATATAGGAACAAGGGGTGATATTCGATTTGAAACTCTCTTACCAGATAATGTATTGAGTAATTAAGAGACGACTGTTGAATAATCGTTTTTACTGTTAGGATGGCGTAATGGCACCGGAGGAAAATTTGGGATGCTAGTTGCACGTTTTGGGATAATTAGGTTTACGTTGACTACTCTGTATTGCTTCACAAAATCAAAATGTAGTGCTCCTCAAACTGACACTGAGAAAGTACCACTGGTGGAATAGGAAAAAGAAGATCCTGAAAATATGTTGCACATGGTAGATGCGATATAATGCATTAATTAAAAATACTCTAGCATGGTACTTAATGTAGATTCAAAATGAACCCGACCAGATTAGTGTGTGCAAGACCTTTGGAAAGCAAACTTTAATGTTCTTCTGTATTCCAACAAAAAAGGATATGGTGATAAACTATTGACTTATTGTATGAATTTACGTACATCGATTTCCTCGCCCTCTCATTATTCTAACAATGGTTGCTGTTAAGTATATGAACAGAACTGATGGTCGATTATTAATTTGTGGTGTGGCAAAGAACATAAAAGCTCAGCTGTCCTTTGGACAAACTCAGAAGTAAGCGGTTATAGATCGTAGCATAAACTTGCAAAATGGTGTCATTCACCCAAACTTTTATAGCTTTCTATTCGTATCTGTGTGACTGAACACAACTACCTCAATTTTATTAATAAAATGCTTGATACAACTCCTTGGCCGAATTATAATTGAATATTTCATTCGAACTACAACTGTCAATTTCCCATTGAAATATAAAAATTTATGTTGAAGTCTTATTGCTCAGGTGCGGATTCACTTCAGTAGAAATTCGATGGATCCAATACTGCCAGGTGGTGAATAATAAGTTCACCGAAACGCAGAAGTATTCGGTAATTAGTTTGAGAATTTTCAGACTGACCATCTGAAACACTGACTGAGACTGGAAGAAAAAACTTTCCATCTCGCCCTTTACTTTGTTGGTCGAACCAAAGTGCATGAAAATGTTTTTTTTCAACAATCCACAATTTCAGGTTGAACATGACCTACATTGGGTGTCAGCCTTTGCATTCAAACAGGATTTCCAGCCAGCTGCCGTCCAAAAGAAATTATAAATTGGACATTCGCTCACATTAGGGCCCGTCAGTAGTTTATATCCTTGTCACGGTCGGGACTAGAACTCCGGCCACGCTCTCGTGAAGCAATCGTGTTTACCACTGCGCCATTGACCTCACGTTAAGCTCGACTGAATTATCATATGTGAACGCTCAACCACTTTCGCTTGTGAGTAATGGTCAAATTACCCGATTGTTTAGATAGAAGACGGTTACTATCCGTTAACTTTAATCAATAACCCAGCAATTAAAAATTCCGAACCAGGTCGTGGCAAGAATATGCACTACTGACGAGCTCTAATAAGAGCAAAACTCGAGTCTAGTACTTCTTTTCGAAAGGGGCTGGCTAGAAAGCCAATCTGAATGCGAAGGCTGCGATCAATTTTTAAGGATGTTCGATTTAAACATTTCCCCATCAGCATTGGTGGTTGCCAAGCGTTAGATTCAATAAGACAGGTAGATTTTTCTGCTGGATATTTCTAAGAATAATGCGTCATGACCCAATAGACGACAATAACGAAAAATGGCTTGCGCATGAACATGCAAATCACAGACACGTAGCATAGAACGACACGCTACTCAAAACCCCCCGATGAACACAGAAGATCTTGACCTTCAGCCGAAAATGTATTCGTTCTTAAACCAAAAGCAACTTGGCGGATCAGGGTCTGCGTAAGTATAGTGTTTGAACAACCTTGAAGAATCTCGTCTGGAGTGATGTATTAAAGTGGATTGGATCCATCAGAAACGAGAGAGAAGCGTGAGGTAAAATTAAAATTTAATATGTTACGGAGCGAAAACATAACAATCGAAGTCAAAAATTATTTCTTCAAAGATATCTGGAAAAATAAACCAGTTTTGCGAAACTAGACATCCCCAACGTAATGAATGTGGAATTTTACATCCTCTTTTATCAGTTTAACTGCAAAATTGGTTTAAAATTGCTTCCATTATGTGAAATGAGAATATTTACAAACAAATTGCACTGTTTTACACAAAAGTCTGTCTTATCATTTTTGGATACATTTTCCCATATATTTTGATCTAAAGCATACACTACCCAGAAAGATACTGGTGAGACCCTATTTTGGTGATATGTAGGTTTATGTTAACAAATTGGAGTAATTAATTCTGGCGAGGAAAAATTGGTTTTGCGCATAGAAACTTTTTGAGCTAACCAAGCAACTTATGCATGCTGCAAAAATCTATTTTCAAATTAAAGAAGTAACTACGCGTTTGTTTACTCGAAAAAGCGATTTTGCCAAAAGTCGGTTATCAACGTTTTGCGCCTGGTAACAATTTGGTTTGCCGTCCTAAAGTTGTGACCACTTACCAGACATTCACAATCGTTTCCATTGAGACGGAAGCAGGAACCATTCAACTAACTGTACTTTTTTCACATAACATCTAAAGTGTGAAACTGACGCATGTAATGAAAAATAATGAATCTCTACCTACCGAGAAATTAGGAAATCGCACGCAATTTGACAATGTTTACAATTTAGAGAAGAGTCAGTGCAATTAGTTGAATTGAAAAAAACAGAAAAGATCAGTTCGATCGACTAGCGAAATCACTTTGAAGTGTTGAAAATCTGTAACGTGTGAGTCTCAAAATTGGGAATTTACTGAACACTAGTTTTGTCTTCTCTTGATAGAATCAAAAATTATGACACTTTATCTAAACCGTTCGTTGTATATTTAAACTTTGCTCACATTGTCTATATACTATCAACCGGAATACCATATTATGTTTTTTCACATCCCTTTCTCGCTCCGCAAAATAACATCTGATTAACATTGGTTTCACAAGCGATCATTGCAGTAAGCCTTGGAGGTCACTGCTCGTTTTGCAGAAACTGCGCCTTCATATAAATTTTACTCATTAAACGTTAAATAAATTTCACGGTTGCAATTTATGCTGGTACGCTTAAAATAAACTGTTCAGTTCCCTTCAATATTCAATTTTTTCTCTATGTATCGTTGACCAGGAAGAGGCACACCAGTAAATAGTGAATGTAATTTATGCTTTAACAGACAGAGCAGAATTCAACTATTATGAGCACCATTGAGCTACCAACTTCTTGATTAACAACTGGCTTGAAATATTTATATAAGAATCTCTGCTCCACTCACATCTGAGTGTCCATGGTGTTTATAACTGTTCGTTTTTAGAACCACTATGTTGTACTCCTTCAGGCGTGCGTGCTTGAATGCGGAGTGAATTTCATTGGCGAAAATATGTTAGTTCGTGTTTGCAGGTGCAGAATGGATAATTCCGATTCAAAAACTTTCGTCACCGTTTAGGATAAACGTATTCCACGTTACTTCCTTAATCATTACAAATGTGCTTTACCACAAAATGGAAATTTGTACATAAGTTTACATAGTGTGATTCATTTGCCTACATATAAATGAATTCTAATTACGACGGTAGCTTCTCGTTGCACTCCAAAATCTTTGCATTCACGCGGATTGTCAAGTTTAATTCAAGTTAACGTTTTTCCAAAAAATCAATCACGCTAACCTCTTTCGGTTTGACGGGGGGTTGAATTAAACCTGGAGGTTTTCAAGTCTGCAAGCTTGTAGTACACAATCTACTTGAACTTCCTGTCAATAACTAAAAGTGATACCGAACACTTCGCTTAGAAAATGTGTTGTGATTTAAGCCTAGGTTGTGGATGCCCCAGAACATGTGGCTTCATGGGTGTTCGCAAATTTTATGGCTTGACATTCACTAACAGCCAAAGCTATTGTACAATACAGCTTTGAAAATTGAAAATTGAATTGTAACGTTGTATTTGCAACCGAGTTACTTCAGTCAGATGGATACTTTTGTCATGTTTACTTATTGAGTCCTTCTTAACAGAATTCGTCAAAATTTAACTACATGTCCTTCAATAGGCACTTTAATTTTCACTATGGATGACACTAACAGGGAAGTAGGTCTGATGCACATATTGGGTGAGCAGTTTGTTTTAGTCAGCTTTCACAATTGGCAGATCTTGACAACTGAGATGTACAAGAAAGACTCAAGTTTGCAACCGCTGTTTTTGGTAATTCTCATCAGACACATACAGTTATAAGTGCTTCAGTGGACTTATATATAAAACTGGAATATGGTTATGTGCAATGGTAATAGTCACGACGATTATGGTTGACTGTGTAATCAGGCGGTGATGGGTTTGTTTGTGTGTATGAGTGTATTGCGCTTAAATTAAACATGTGATCGATATGTGATAAGTTGTTAATCAGGTTACCAGGTCAACGGGGTTCGGACGGTTTGCGCATAATTGCCCACAGGGATGTAGGCCTGTACAAATATCATTTGGGAACACAGCTGGGGGTTGTAGAGTCTGATAGAGATCGTCTCTACTGTCGATAACAATCTCGCCGAAAAAACGCTGGAATGGACGCAGGATACTTCATAAGTTATTTTTAAGGCTCTGTCGACTGAGCTTTTATGACCTACGTCGGTCATATGTGATCCGCTAACTTGTGAGGTGGGCTTCATCATACCATTACACAGCCATTTACGGAGATGCTCACGGATCCTGTTTGATAGTGTAATGTGCGATCGAAACCAGCAGGTGCGCATAAATTGAATTTGAATTGGTGAGGAAGCGTGATGCTGCGTTGTCGTTGCGTTTTAGTTATCGACTGTGTAAGTCATGTGCATAACTTACTAGGATTTTCGCTCATGCTTGTTTCTTGTTGCTTCCTTTTAAAGGACTGTTGTTGGAAGAACGCTGTCCCTCGGTGTCTCCACATTGCTCCAAATTTGGTCCGGAAGTGTGACGGACAATCAGAGTAAAGACGGCCGGCTTCCATGTTACAATAGATGCCGAGCCACTTTCTGCAAGTGACAGGCTGAAAAACAGTAGGTGATAGAATATCTATAGACTAACGTAGAAAATTTCGGCAGACCCTGTCTGAGATGTGGCAGCCACGCCGGTCGGCTCTTGAATAAAATGGTCAGTCATGGTAGGTTTTGACCAATGCATTTGCTAACCTCCGATTGGTCAGTTTGCTACCTGCATAGCGTTTAAATGCAAAAATAATAGAAATTGTTGCCTTGCCACTGTTTCTGCCACTGACTGAGTGTCTTCCGATTCCACATTCTTTCGCACAAATCGCTAATCAAGTTTACCATCTCATGGATTTGTTGCAATTTGCTGTCTGTGATATCTGACGTGCATGTCTTTGCTGCTATTTAGGTTAGACAACGAATCCATTTTCGTTTTTGCTTCAGTGAAACAAAGCTTAAGAAATGTGGGTACTGCCCCGTCCACGTATTTTACCGATGAACGAACCTTTGGATGGACTCGTTCACTTTGTGTTGCGTTACCTTATTATAAAAAGATAACTTCTCGTCCTTCTCTTCCTCTGGAGCGAGTTGTATATTCGGATGTGCACAATTTAACGCTAGTAGAAGACCTTGCGAATTAGGGGGGGAGGTATTTGATCACGCCGAATATCAACTCCATGATGGGTATAAAACGGAAATTTAAAATGGCGGGTCCTGACTGATTAAGTTCCACTTTGGCCATAGGTTCGTTAACTGCCAAATGGGGACCCAATAGCTACCCCACCTTGCTATCTATAGATGTATCATCACTGGACCAAAATTGGACAATATGTGTGCAGGATAATAATTCTTTCAAGTTTTCAACCGGAACATCAATTTCCATTTGATCACCTTCACTGTAGTTACACAAGTCTCCCACTTTTTCTAACGGCACATTTGTGAATAGTGAGGTGACATCTATGGAAATCATCTAGCTATTTTTAACGTTCAGCTAGTGGATAGAGTCCACAAGCTGAAACAGTACTGAACAGAGTTATTCTCGTTCCGATTGAACCAAGTGTTTGGACTGACCATATGACTAGACTACGATGCAGTGAATTGTTCATGTCAAGAAACCGGCACAATGACGGTCTACTTTTGGGGACTTTAGGGAGTCCGTACAGTATAGGAACAATTGTTCTCAACAGTTCATAAAGTAACCATAATGATCAAATCCGTCTGCTTCATCTGGCGAAGTAGCTTGAATAGGCTATTCTTTATTAATGTTTTGTATTTCTCTTGTTCCATGTTCCTGAAGTTCGATTGATCAGACAAAACATGGAGCATACTGTCAACATGACCTGATTCATCTAAGAAAACTACCCCAGCTCCTCTATTCGGCTTAATTAAAATGACATTATGATTGTTCTCCCGCTCTTTCATTTCTTCTGTGTGGCTTCAATTCAGTAAGGTGCATCTAGCTGCTATGGTATCGTGGTACTTGTAACAAGCGTTTACGAGCGTGGAATTGTAATATTCTACATCAAATTTTGAGGAGAGAGTGAGTTCACATAACTGCTGATATGAGTTTTTGAATTTAACCTCAAAGTTTATTCGATTATGTTTGACTCTTCCGGAACAAAATATGAAGCCCAGCGGTAATACCTCTAGCAATGTGCTATTTAAGACAACTGACGAATGGTTACGGATATACCGTTCAGGAGCTCCGGGGAACGCTAACTGTGGTTTGATCCACTGAATACTTTAGTTCTTTTTTACAAACAAACCCACCACCATCCGAATGGACAGCAATCCAAGATTTTCATTTATGCTATCAATGCCTTTAACCGTTTTCCAGTTATATACATGCCATTTTATTTGTATATACTTGATAGAAACAACTGAAGATAGCTATTCGCCACCTTGAGTTTATTTGAGATGCATAAGCTAGAACCATATGACAAATCTTTTATGAGTGTTCTTCTGTGATCAGTTGAATTGGCACAACAAACCTTTTCGATTACTAAGCTTAGCATCACGGATAAAGGCTGACAAAATGTTCCCACTAGCTAACTGGTCCACCATTGGTTATCCAGACACTGTTGTTCGTAACGTTTTTGTCTAAGTGATCTACT
This sequence comes from Paragonimus skrjabini miyazakii, assembly GCA_014338405.1. NCBI lineage: Eukaryota > Metazoa > Platyhelminthes > Trematoda > Plagiorchiida > Troglotrematidae > Paragonimus > Paragonimus skrjabini miyazakii. The sequence goes on from JTDE01005324.1 coordinate 37,218, forward strand.
TACGTCTCACTTTCAACGGCTAATTAACCATTATAATGTATTTACATCCCAATCAACATAATTTCTGCCAGGTGTTTGGTTTTAGCCATCTAAAAACTTTACCGTCAATACACGTTCGGTACAAACAATGTTCGTGAATGATTTAAGCTGCATTAGTTTACAAACCGTAATTTTTTTATCTCATGCATTCACATCTTCCGTATATTTTTTCATTATCTTATCCGCCTCAAAGATCGCCCCACAAACTATTTTGTACAGAGTTCAAATTTAACATATCTGCTATTCTAGGGAACCTATGTGCCCGATACTTGGATTCAAAACAGCAATAAAAGGCCTCCTATAATACACTCAAGTTGATGGATTTTTATGCAGTGATGTTCTGTAGAGTTGACAATTCAGTGATATGTCAACGTCACTGCTTGACATTTAATTCGTGTACAGTGAGCTGACTTCCAAATTAAGGAAGGAGAAGTAGAAACACAAAATCCAATCGAATGCATCCTTGCCAACCGCATCCTATTCAAACGATGAAAGTTTGTAACGTCTCCTATGTTTATTTGCTCAACTAAATTTCTGATAATCTTTTCCAGACGAACCTAAGCAAAATCATACCAGTTGCAAAGTATGTTTCGAGAACCAGCCTCTTATTATGGGTCGGTATGAGTATTTTTGAACGAGCTCCTGTTTCCATTATACCTACTGATACGCTTCAAAAACTGCTGTCAAAATTTGGCACAACCATCTGTACTACCCGATTGTCTAATGAAATATACAATAAGCTATCTGTACACTGGCTCTCAGAAGACTGAAAAGTATTCAAGCAAATGCAAAAGTTGAAAAGCACTTCAATTTTTGGAAAATTTGGTAATTAGCAAGTTTAGTCTGGAAAGTTATGCTTCCGATGAAATAATGGCTAAATTTGGCACAACGCGAATAACGCATACTTCTAAGCTGACAAAGAAAGTAGCTTTTGTATTACGATTTGTTGTGATTGTTCAAAAAATGCACATTAAAATCAGCCGGCTTTGGAAACAAAAGTGATAAGGGAGTTACATTTTTGAATGTGATCATTCTAGAGTTACGTTTTGCGATAACATGTACGGCAAAACCTTACTTTGTTGGTTGGTAGAGCAATTAGAAATATCGTTATTCACTTAGAAACTGTCTTTTGGGTAACTCCAAGTAATTGAAAGCGATTGCCAGATGAAGGCAAACAGTGACAAAAAAATTTGATTCTCGTAAACTTTTCCGTTGTCCCCGTCAACATTTCAAATATTTTATGGTGCGAACCGTGTAGTTGTGACATTTGATGATCAGCAAACTTAAACATATTGATCCGACTTTCATCACTTGCAACACTAGTTTTTTTTAATCTTCCTTTACTGGGCTGGAATGAAATCAAAGTTAATTAGTCTTTGTTCGATATACTCTTGCTGAATCACGTGGATTGTACAGTACAACGTCCAGTTCATTGTAGAACAACATGCGATGCTGAATATCGGCTAATCTTTTTCAATAACGGGCAGACATATTTTGGCCACTAGTGTATTTCGTATTGTTAGGCTTGATGATATCTCAGTTAAATCACAGCCAAATGTAGAACACCTCAAGACAAGCGGTTGCTCTAACATGTCAGTTGAACCCTAATAAATGATTTACACTAACAAAATGCTGATTTAAATGGCTCTAACTTAGTTCCTGTGAGGATCGTTCTTTAGGAAGACTGCCCTGAACAGTTTATTTCCGTATGTCTCTTAATACTCCCAAAATATTTCAGGGCAAAAAGAAGGCATGCTAGAATAGAATAAGAGGCTTAGGTTTGCTGGTGTATAACTCCAGATTGATCATGGGTTTTTTCCTTGCAGTGTTACCAGTGAAAATCTGCCGCTCACTTCGTGCGAAACAGTCAGTCTGATCGCCCTTCCGGTAAACCCGGTCGTCTCACATTGTTGCTCTCAACAACCCTTATAGGTTTCGCACAAATTATTAGACATTTGTCACTATGATGTATTTCAAATAACAAACACCTAATTTCTACTCTGTTATAATGGTAGTATAATAACAATATGTGCAACGAGATTTAATTTCCTATTTCATTTCTGACAATCCAACGGTTATCTTCGGAGGAAAAACGCTGGATAAATGAGGATGCCCTACTAACTCGGCTTAGTATTTATTTAAAGAAACGATAGTCTTTTGAGCAATAACGTTTGCCTGTCATCAGTAGAAGCACGTGTCTCCCATAAACTATGTATAAAACGTAATGACTTCTATCTGGTATTCAAAGTCGGGTGCACCGTGCGTCCGTTCACGGAGTACTTGGACGACACAGTTTTCCATTAGTGTTCTGTGTGCCGCCAATGGAGGCTTCATCGACCACTCAGAGGACAGTGTTTTTCCGAAGAAAATGATTTTACCCTGCTCTGAAAACATTTTTGAGGATAACAGAATCACTTTATCCCTGTAGTTTGAAGAGAAGTACTGAACGCAGATTACCATGTTTCCCTTCCCCCCATGCAAGTAGCCTTACAGTTGCGCTTAGCTGAAACCGATAAACCTTTTGTGTTACATATTCACAAATGCTGGCCATTTAAATTATCTGCATTTCATGTCACCAATCAGGTTCATTGCATTTTCGCTCACGATTATATCGTCAAAACAACTTGATAACCAGCAGGGCAAGCGACTGAATAAATATAGACTTCTTCAAAACCAAGGAGTATGTAAACACGTCAGACAGCCGAACCTGGAGATCAGAATACCGTGTAATCTTTGTTATCTACCTCTTAACAACAAGTCGGTAAAGTAACATTCATTCGTTACCACTACACTCAATCATTGACCAGAATTTACTGACCTTCAAAGAACGTAGGCTTACTTGGGCCTAGCTGTCAGTTTTGTTTACGTGGAATAAACGGCAACAGCCCGCCTGAGTGCCATGGTAACAATCAAGCAGTAATCGGGGTAACAACGTTTTTGATGTGGGATGTGCGCAATCACCATGTCTTACATTTATGGAAGATAACATTAAAGGAAGTATTGACAGAATGCAACAAATGTCTACCACTTCTCGTTTGATGTTGTTTTTAATATGTAACTATCTCCAGTTAAACAGCTGAAGTGGATTCAGTTAGCAACCGACTCCGTTCTAGATCTATCGTGTAAAATCAATTGTGTTGTGTTAATTAGGGTTTGGTGTACGACGTTATACAACTTTAAACCTCTGGACTTAAAAAAAGCAAAATAATGAACCTGGATTTTGACGGGGTTTTCAGAATTTCGTGCATGCACCTTAGCGTACACAAACAAAATATAGTCTTTAGTTTGGACTATAATTGATAGATCACATTAGAAAACCTTTTGCAAAACAAACTTAAATCAATCAGAATATTAAGGCTGTGGGGTGAAATGCTGACCGGAGCAAAATTGAAAATAAACAATTTAGTCTCATGTGTTAGCTGAAACCTGATGCAAATCACGCAAACAAAATCGATTTATCTGCGTTAAGCAATTCAATAGAAGTGAGAAATGCAGCTCAATCACTCCTCACGATGTCAACCCCAGTATAAACTCATTCACTGTCAGTAACCCTCTCTTTATACTGTTAGACGTTGATCGGATGTAGCAGTCATAAATTCGTTTAATTTAATAACTTTTTAAATGTTTGCCATTCAACCGAAATATTTAAGGAGAAATTGCGGGAGAGTTTTTACAGTGTCAAATGTACCGTGCATATATGTGTAATCAGTGTATCATCTGGATATTTTTAGTAAATGTGGTCTGTTGACACCGAAAATAATTAGGAAAAATAAGAGAAAAAGTTTTTAAATTTTTTTACAAATATATCTGAATGAGAAATTTATATGATGTGCAAAATTATCTAACATATTATGTTATTCACGAGAAATATATGAAATGGGTTTACTTTTGAAGTTTCCGCCAAGTATTATAATAATAATCGATTCAGTCAAGCTTTCAATATCTTTCGAAACTTTATTCAATTTGTAAACATAATTTCTAACAAAATTTAAGCAGAAAGATTCTACCAATTTTAGCTTCACATTATTTCAATTATAAATGTTTTGTGCTGATTCTGGTCCTGTTGGAGTTGGTTGCTCCGTGCTCATAGCAAAGTACGGGGTGCCAGCATGCGCTGAATAAAGTCATTGGGTTGGGAAATAGATCTGTACGTCTTGTCACAAACGACGACCGTAGGGTCACTTGTCTGTTAAATAAGGAAGTTGACCGGTACTGTAAGGTTTAACGATTCTAGTCTGTATTGGGTTCTTTATGAAATGTGACAAACAAGTTAAAAATTACGAACAAAATGTTTGAAGTATGGGTAGTTTTCACTTAATGAGAAAGTTCAGTGAGTTTGTAAGGAATTTCCCCACGTAGATCCAACAGGAAATGAGCGGTGTTCAGCCCACAAGTTACTATTATTGGACTGACTACTGTATATCGATTTATGCTTATACGGTTATTGATACGGTGTGCAATAGTGTCGTTTCTTACGTTACTGTCATTGGACTCTACTTGATTAATTAATGTAAGGATATGTACCAGTCATGGATGAAGGATTTGGGCGTTTTTATCACTCGAAAATCTGTTTCAATTTATCCCTTTATAGTTTGTATTTGTATTAACTTACAAATAAATTTTGATAATCTTCTCAATATCCAATGTATTTAAAAACGAAAGTTATTGTTGAGTGCTGTATAACGTCGATATTGAGTGATTTGCCCTGATTGGAACGCGTGATAAATAGAAACAGATTCTGCACACCAGAAAGACCGGATAATGGAAGTGACTTTTGGCGGTGTGTGTGCACCATTAACCGAGCACATTTTATGCTGATAAGCCTGCATAATTATCAACAGTTTAACGAACGGTCACTTATTGATTTGGTGACAAGAAAATGAGTACCCGGAAGTGTCACATGACAGTGAACACAAAGCAACATCAAACGGTGACTTACTGGTGAAAATAAAATAGACCTCTTGCTACAAACCGACCTCAAAACGAACACTTTTGTGCCGCGCTGAAACACTGACAATTAGATGTCATCGAATCATATTACAGTAACAACGATGAACTGTTTATGACGTACACAAGATTATCTGTGCATTTCGCATGCTTGAATCGTCCTTAATATTTACCAGTTAAAGGTTACTGCAATCTGTTATAATGCAATTCCCGTAACGTCAGTATTTTGTACGCTCTTCCCATGCGTATTAATCAAATGTAAACATTGTCAAATGTATCAGTTTTTTCTTGCTTGTTGGCCTCTTGAGAATTCATCTTTGAACACTATTTTAAAGACACTCAATTCTCTGAAACTTAACAGTATAGGTAAAATTCCTAGGTTAATCGCCATGTGAGCCGTTTGACCTCAATCTGTGAAAGTCAGATTACGTTAGGGCAATTTTTGATAACCCTTTGTTCAGAAAACCATGATTTCGGTCTGACATACATGTAGAAAAATACAAGGAAGAACAAATATTTTTTGTTAATGCAGAGATTACTTTTTGTATGTTAGTGTGTGAAAGCAGAATATGTTTTTATTTGTATATTCGTTGGTTCATAACAATAAGTTGTGTCTGAAAATTGAACAAAACAAATCGGGATTTATAATTTTCTGTTAACTAGTAGCGATGTTTATGTATCCTTCTCTTTTGTGAATATTCATATTGAGCAAGCATACACCTATTGGACTTTCGACAACCCTAAGACATCTGGTGAGGTAATACGAGGTTTACAAGATGTTTTTCTTTGAATTCATACAAACAGTGGGTATCTCGTCTTCAAATACGTCTCCCTCTAAAACGTTCACGGTTAAAAGAGGTGCACGAAATCATCCGTCTGTCTTTACCATGACAAGTCGTCGGTGTCTATGGTGTCTAGTCTGAAGCAGTTATCTTTTCCCTTGTCTATTTCGCGAGTGGTCATGTTTTGTATCCATGCAAGTGCTTGCCTGAGTGTGCGTTCATACATTCATTTGAGATGAACCATGGAAAGAAACAGAAGTAAACCGTCTGAACATTGCTATCTCCGCGGTAAAAACAATGATTTTTGAATTATAATGTCCACTTAAAACGGTCTCCATAATTTATTTTTAATTTACAACTGGCATAAAGTGAATAAACGGTTGTATAAAAAACTCATGTATGTTCGTCATGTATGTCATAGGGACGTAAGCGTACGGAATATACCCCTTGAAAATGTTACTTAGTTGTTTATACGCACACCTTTTAGTTATCGGAAGTCACATTATTTTTCTGATGTAATGAACTCTGTGAACGCCTTAAAAAAATTCTCGATAGCCTCGTTTGTTAAAATCGTTAGATCAGATGTTTTATTTAGTTATCTATCCTCAGTGTAATACTAGCTGTTAAAGTTTGACAACTCATATTCTCAACGACTTTTTTAGGTTCGTGAAGTAAACACTACAGTGAACCCTTGTATAATTTACCATAATTAATTCATATTGGTCGGCTGCAAAAATTAAATAACAATCGGCAAAATTATATATTCGATGCTGATCAAGTTCCATCCTGCAGCTTCAAGTAATACCTGTTTATGAAAGCTTGAAGGAAGGTAGTTAATTTCTTTTGTATTGAATAAATGGAGAGAAAGTCAAAAACAGTGGAAAAATTGAGTCAATGCTATTTGCTAAACGTGACTCAGATAGAAAGATTGTTGTTCAGGTATTTTATATATACATAGGTCCACTCAAATGTTTACTGGTTAATACCGAATACGAGCTGTCATATGAGTAAATGATCAAACAACATATTCCCTCCTCACTTTTGCTAAGTCTGTTTTGTTTAAGTGGGTTAACTAGTAAAAATCCATATCTGCCAGTTGGCTGTCAGTAACCTGTGTGATTTAGATAAAGTTAGAATTATCTAGCCTCGACACATTCGTTAACTCATTTGAAATGTGTAGCTAATTCCGGTTGTTAAAACAAATGGTGGATTTTTTACATGTTCGAAATGATCAGTCGACCTAATAAGTTTGACTAGAATAATGCTAAGATGTAAATTATGTGATATTCTCTGGAACGACAAATCTTTTATTCTAATCACACATGAACATGTAGCTAATTTCAAGCAATAGAAGACGAGTGATGATTTTGATAGAAAACTGGTTGAGATATTCACTATTTGTGGTAACACAAAATCATAAGGCATAAATTCCAAGTTAAAACAGAAACTGAATCGATTTCTACAAGACAGTTTGAATACATCGGAGTGAATCGTTATTTCAGTCTATCGGAAAGTTAACAATTTTCAAGTCATCTGAAATGGAAGCTTATGACATTGATACATAAATGTGTTCAAGGTTTGAACCAATAACTTTACTACGACTGAGTTACATAGTTCTGTTGTGATATTTCCTTGAAAATTGGATTAACATATCTTGCAAACCAAGTGGTCAGTCATTGTCGCGGAATCAACCAGCCATCTCCAAATTAACGATTTGTGGTTAGCAGGTGCACATGTCGCACAAGTTGGTTAACTGTGTAGACAATTCTGTTTCAAAAACAAAAACTTTCAGGTAGATCAGTAAAACGTAATCGTAAGTCATTATGGGTCTCTCATACAGTGCTTTGAATAAATAACTATGGCTAACATTTCCACTATCTCCTTCTGAACTCAGCTAACCAGGAGGCAACTTTTAACGAAAGCAGATGCTTCAGTGAGTTTGAGTATATGGAAGAACTTTCGAGCTGAAATCTCCCTAAAATATGGATGATTAACTCACTAGGTTATTTAACTTCCATGGTTATTGAAAAGCAAGTCGAAGAAAGACTGAGACCACCTGAAAAGATGGTTCTGAGATATTGGCGGTACATGGGGATTACCAGCTAATTATCTTCGAAATGATGTGGAGTATGGATTCCAAAAAGTCCAAATCTATCTGTAGCCTCTTACCGCCTGTCTTACGTGCAGTGCAAAATGAATAAAGCAACTGGTTATCTGTTCATCATTTATGCTCCATCTGTAATTCTGTAGCTGTCAGATAATAAAACGGCTGGTCTTTGATTAGGAAGGGGTTTTCTGTCACCAGTTCGAACAATGAAGGAACGATACAACTATTTTGGGCTTTAACTAGCGCAAAAGTAAACATGTGACTACCTTGCTGAGTGTTGTAACTAATTTCTAATGTGTTCGTAGTTTCAACAACTACCGAAGTGGTAAAATGGTAGGCGTCGTTATTTCCTTGTCATTAGGACAATCCTCTTGTGTCGTATACACCTACATTTGTGAGTAGTATTGTGCGTACATTCGAAGACAAAATACCGCTCAATATGTCAGTGATTTCTGTGATTTCAAGTTGGAAAGAAGTCCTAGTCGAGGGGTCATCGATTGGAGTTAACGGATATTAACTGTGTCTCCTCTCGAGGCGATCGGACAACCTGATCATTACTCACAAGCGAAAGTGGTTGAGTGTTCACATATGATAATTCGGTCGTGCCAAATGTGAGGTTGCCTCATGAACAGCGTGTCCGTGGTTCAAGTCCCGGCAGTGGCGATGATATGCACTATTGACGAGCTCTAGTGAGAGCGAAATTCGAGTCTAGTGCTTCCTTTTGAAATGAGCCGACTGGAAAGTCAATGGAAATGCGACAGCTGCGATCAGTTGCGGTTGATGTTCAATCTTTAGTTCATAATCATGAGACAATAAACCTAATTTTTCATTAACAACCATATTCAAGCAATTCCAGTTTATCAATGGCGTATTAGCACACTAAAATTCACAAACTGAACTTTTATTGGTGCAATAAGGAACAAAGAAATAAGCGAATAAGAGAGGGCGTAACACTGAGACTGCTCGTCCAATCCTGATGTAGTTTCTCCAACGCGACGTTTCGATTGGTCCCTTGTTAGAATTCTTATTGTGTCGCGGTTTGGAAAAGCGGGGAATCAAATCGATTTTCACTACACGTATTTATAGCACTGCACGTGCAAGCATACATCACCAGTTTCGACTTAGAGATATGTGGAAACTGACGCACTAATCATGCTGAATCATGTTGTTCAACCAAAGTGATCGAGCCATCTAGTCAGTTTGTCGCATTGCGGAGATCACTGTTCTGGAGTACGAACAAATCAGCTCCAATATGTTATGCGTGAACAGCAAATGATTACATATAGAATGTACAACGGCCAGAACTAGCAGACGATTACAAGCTCTGCCTCCACAGTATTTCCGCCTGACTCACGTGGCAGGTGCTTTGAACTGATGCGGATCTCTTCGGTTCTTATTCCCTGGAAGGAAATTTCAACCATATGATCGTAACAATCCGCTAGCATGATTCATGATCCACATGCGTTTGTCCTCAAGCAACACCAATGAGATTAGGTAGAATCGTGCCCTGATGATATTCTGGTCAAACGTGCAACCAATTCATAATCGGTGGTATGTTCATTATTTTCGACTCAGATATGGCACGGTCTATACTTTGGGCGGACTGTCGGATATGAGAACAGCAAGGACGGGAATATGAGAACAAGTGTGAAGTGGGTGCATATGAATTAAGATTCTGAGTGTAATCAAGAACCGGAACGGAAAATACGGTAGTTCGCAATGTTCATCACGCGACTAGTCATCTACAACGAACGCTGATTGGCAAAATGAGCATCATCTACGTAGTAGTTCATTAGAAGGTGTAAACTCATCATAATTTCCACAATAGCATATCCAACACGGCTCATCTGTTAGGTGGAAGGAACGTGATTTTAGAGACCGGAGTCGCCTCCATAGCTCAGTGGATAGAGCACTGGTCTCGTAAACCAGGGGTCGGGAGTTCGATCCTCCCTGGAGGCAGTCGCTGCCAGGGTATTTTGTAATATTCGATCTTCCATATTATGTACTACCTAGTCTGTGCAGCACCCGAAACAAGTAGACAAACGGAGTTGTTTGATGGAGTGGTCCGTGAGTCAGTGTATGGGATAGATTTGAGCTCAGTTGGAATGCACTTTTCCATATGTCAACCAATATAACATACCTCAGTTGTGTCGATCGTACAACGTTATGTATGGAGGTTATCATAGTGAACATTGTGGTGTAGACGTGGATGGACGTCCACCGAATGTGGCTGGAATGATATTGTCATCTAACTGAGTGTTCAGACCTGCATGCGTGAATTCATTGTTGATCAGTGCAAGAGATAAAAGCACAGCCCATCTGAGATCAAGTCTGTCGTAGTCAGGTTATGCACAATGAAATATTTGATATCATATCCCCGTTGAAGAACACTTACAATCGCAATGCGGTTTATAACGTATTGTAACAACATGCTTGTCATCATTCAACTCGTTCGTGTACAACACACCAAAGGACTATTTCATCATCAGCAAAATTATACCGAAAGACTGATAGTTTCGCAAAATAACTTGATCTGAACGGGTGATTTGCAGTCGATAAAAGGTAAGAATGATCAACAAATGTGGGGGAGTATATTTCAACCAAACTGGAGAGGAGATGATCAAACCAGTGCATGTGAAACGGATATTCAAAATAATGAACAACGAATCGGTTGACGAGACAGGTGTTATATCACTTAGCCCTTATAAGAAAAGGGCGGAACATCGACAATATAATCTGGACAAAACAACTGG
>JTDE01005325.1:2507-18324 GCA_014338405.1 Paragonimus skrjabini miyazakii
AAGATGATGACAGCGAGGAAATTTGATCCAAATTTCGAGTTACCTGCGGAATCTGTGCAGCCAGTTCACTAGAGAAAGGCCTCAGAATTACGATCTGTAAAGAGTCATGTTTTAGAAACGATCCTTAGCAGTATATTGCACACTCGTTCATTCTCACGCATCGACACTAGAAAACCCCAGACCCGCCCGAAGATCAGTGAAGAACCATGCCTACATCTTTAGCTTCGTGCTAAACTCATCTCTGCTGAGGCCATAAGAATTTTGTTTGGTCAGTATAATCTTCTCTGAACATTTAGAATGGTACCGAAGCACACAGAAGACTACCCCTCGAAATCGCAGTCTAATACTACATGACATCTCAGAGCATCTAAAAGGTGATTCCTTCTCCCGACACAGACAGGACATAGAATGACGTAATGTTCTAGTTTGGATGATTAAGATCTCTGTTCCATACTCAAACCATGCAACATATTTCGACGGCTCCGTCCCTCACCTTCACGTTTCAAACGTTCCCAGGTTCCTTAAAGCTACAGTCATTGAGGAAGGTATCGTTGATGCATTTCCCAGTATGTAATACTTTTAAAGGAATAATCACGCGGTCTGTGTTCTATGCCATGATCGATAAAAAGCCAACAGAGCAACTGTGAGTCGTCCCGTCCTCTTGTCGAAGATAATTCTTGCACCACTTCTGACACCAGCTCTCGTTGAGGACACACTTCCCAACTGCTGCTACTAAAAAGCTTGTCTCAGTCGACTACGACGAGGTCCGCCTAACAATCTACACTAACGTTCCTTCACCACCGGGTACACTTGAAGGGACCTTCCGTGTTCACGTATGGGATTGGCTCTGTCCAACTATCTTGTTTTGCTGGCCTCTTCTACTTGACTCGATGGAGGTATGGTTTCAGCAGGACAATTCTGACTTCGCAATGAACGTCCCTGGCCATAATCTGGTGCGAAAAACAGTCAGGATGATCAGAGTGGAGGATGAACGCTTTATGCAAAAATTTAGTCCAGACTCTCTCTACAAAAATCGATGCCAGAACTTGTTTCTCAATCAGTGTTGTCAGTGATTCATGAAAATTTTACACCAACCTGTTCGGTTGGCGTTATGTATCTTTCAGCATCAACTGGTGAACGTATAAACGCTTTCATCCTCCACACCCTACGCCTTGCAGTTTCTGCCTTCAACAACGGTCTCATTATGGGTGTCTATCCATTTACTGAGAGTGAATTGCAAGTCTGGAAGCCTTACAGGCACCGCATTCTGCGCGACAACTGAAAATATTGGATGAGAAAATAATGTTCAAAAAGATACCAGGTGATACAACCCCACCACTGTTCTCTACCATGCTTAGTTTCCGCGCTTATGATGGGCACCGTGCAATTACTTGACCTGCTTGTGCCTACTGACCGTACTGTGTATCAATACTGCTTCAATTGCGAAACGCGACTCCTCTGGTCTGCGGCGCTATCTAGGCGCAGATTTGGTGGATGATGATCCTATGGAGAAAATTCTACTGCAAATGAAATGGCCTACATTTGCTCAGGGCAATGAACTCACAATAGACGATCACTGGGTTCAAGTGGAACATAACACACACGGCGCCATCAAACAATCAGTACCTGCTTTCACTCAGCTTTGTGAGCAAGCTGCGGGTCCGTTGATGTACTCGAGAAACAGTAGAACCCAAGCGCAAGATGTGAGCTGTTCGAATTACAGGTGCTGAACGGGCATACCGCGAGGAACAGACGGATTACCATAATGATAGAGAACAATGGAAGTTTCAGACACCAGATTGCAATAAACGCAAGAAAAATCCGAGGTTTGTTCATCGATTTGTACGTTCATATACTGGCACGAGAACAGCCATCCATCAAGTGGTCAGGGGCAGTCACATAACGTTGTCGGACCATGAGGTTGTATAGGTACTCCGAGTGCATTGTGCACAAGTCTATGGGACGCACACTTCACTGGTCTCTCTGCCTTCTTGCCAGACGGTAGGCCAACTACTGATTCAGTTGTAACCAGTTCGACTTTGGTCAACCCCGCCTGTTACATTGAAATTATCCAGTAGGTATGACGTACACAAGTCCGAGGCTGCGCAGTTGCACTAAGTGTGTCTGCAATTAACCTCTTCCAATGATTCTTGGGAACAAGGCAGGTCTTTCAGCAGTATAAAAAAGGCACCGACACTACGCTTGTCCGCAAAGGAAGATCACGAACAAGAGCAATCTTTTTTCACTCTCGAAGGTGATGGAGAGGCTCGTAGACGGCTGTCTTCGGTGCCGCCTGGAGAGAAACGAACGAACTGACGACATTGCGGGCTCCGAAGGAATAGATCGTGTATGACGAACGTGCTAACCGGTGCTGGTCACTGGACTAAGGTAGCGGACGAGTGCTTGGAGATGTGTCCTTCAACTTCACCAAAGCGATCGACCGGGTTGACCATGACATACTGTTTGCCACGTGTAATGAATCAGAAAAACGGTAATCGATCAGTGGCACGTTGAGTTGTTAGAAGACAAAGGCCCGTAGAGTAAGGCTTTACTCTTCTGAGAAGGACGGTACAGTGGCTGTAATGTATAGAAGATAATGATGAGTGATACGAATAAGCAAACGTGAATTATGACCAAATGTTAGTACACCACGCTATCCGACTCTGATATCAGCAGTGAGGTTTTAGATTGGTTAGTAAATTAACCAAGGTACAGGCGCTTATAGGTGACGGATTTTACTCATAAGTGTTTCGCACACCAGCTAGAGTTCCACTGGGCTCCGTCCTGGGCCCTTTTCTGTTCACACTTTATCAGTTATCTGCCTGGGGTTTTTCACTTCACACAATTGACTCCAAAATACTAAGAAGAGTCTCATCTATGAGCATGCACTTTTGCTTCAGTATGCACAAACTAACTGGTTTCTGTTCAGCAAGGCTGTGTGTAAGGTTCTACAGTTGCACCGCAATTTCTCATACTCATTTCCTATAAGTGATATACTTTTCCCCTCAGTGGAATCCGAAAAGGATTTCGGAGCACTCAACTCAAACGACCTGAGCCTAACATCAAACTGTGGACCCGTGGAACGAAAAACAAAAACCAGGCTATTTGCTCACTCGGGCGCTAGTAACCCTCCACCCATCTCTCTATCAAGCCGTTTATGGTCCCTGTGTTCATCGTTTTCTGGACTTGAACATCCAGACATGTGCTGTATACTGTGTTAAGAACTGTCAATGACTGGAACGGTTTCAACTTCTGGAAACCAGACGTACAGAAAATAGGGTTTACATAGTTCTCACGTCATTGGTACAGTTAAGGGAAACTAGTCGTCTGCTCTCTGCATGTTCTTTCCAGAAAGTGGCTATCGTAAACATCTTTATCTCGCTAAATGTGAGCGACATCACGACCTACACTCATCCACGAGGCGGTCACTTTGTTGCGCGATCACGCGTTATTCGCGAAGTACGTATCACACGAATACTGCGCGGGTTTAGTTGCAGCAAGGACCGGTTTATTTATTCATGCTCATTTACTGCAGATCAGTCGGCCACCGACGAAAGTTGGATGTTCTTAATTTGGATAATTCAGCTTGTGGTCGCCGTTCGTTTCCAAGACGTTTTCCCATCCTCTGACCGTGATGTTGTGTAACAACATCTCAAGGAGCCGATCGTAGCAGCAGTATTCGAAACAATCAGCATCTAACACCATAAGCTCTCGGATTTGTTCAGCGGTAAAGATGCAGTCATTTTGAGCCTGATATTTCTGAAAAACGAAGTATATGTCGTTTATGTTGTGGAGCTGAACACTGAGGACAAAAAGGGGCCATTCCGAGGCACCCACCCACCCACTGCATGGCTTCGTGGAATCAAGGGTGACTGGTGAAATCAACAAGGTGAGGTGATACAGGTCTCTTTTACCCGCCCATAACACGAGGGATTTTATAGTTTGTCTGTGGCAATTTTTTGTCCGTCCGTCCAATATACGAGTGCACTGATGAACAGGATTTTTGGCGTTCCGTGCGCACACTTGCAAAAGAAGAGTATCACACGTCTAGAAACCCTTTTTATAAATTGAAAAGCCCATTTGAATTCAAAGCATAGTACCAAGATGTTTGTTACTTGCGCTCATAATGCAGAGATTGCAGGTCAGCGGCAGAACTAAAAGAGAAAAGGAATGCAATGGCTTGGTTGTCCTTGAAAATTCAGTAAAGATAACGCAACACGAAAACACGTGGTTGATCTATCCGATACAAGTGATTAGACATTCCGTAACGCATAGAGCATTTTGGATAATGGGATGAGAAGCTCGCTTAACTACTTCTCAAGAGCACTGGCTGTGTTCATGTGGACAGAATGGGGGAAAACAGGCAACACCTTCTTTTATTTTGTAGAAAGAAGATTAGAAGTCGTTGATCAGTTGTGAACGAAGTGGACAACTTCATCTTGACCACTGTGTAGAAGCGAGATATAGTTAAAGCTCTACTCTAGACATGAAATGCATTTAAGAGTTGGGCGAAGTTGTGGTTTACGAACTACGAGTAGTTAAGAAACTGTTGGGACTAAACATAAACCCTGATTTTGTGAACCGTAAATATCCCGAAGTCCTGTGCAATTTAACGGTGATAGCTTCTGAATAAAGATGATTCTAAGTAAGCTTTGTTTGCAAAAATCGGGACAATTCAGGAGCCAAATCTTTGGTTTTTCATGATACAGCCCTTCTCTCTACGTTTCTCTTTCCTTACTTCATCAACACTTGACTCTAATTTCGCTTTAATTCCACGGACGCATACCTACTTGGAATATCTCTCTCCTGCGGCCGTCTCAGACATTTGGCTACTCACATTTCTCTGGGGGGTTATTTTTTTTATCTACAGTTTATAAATGTAATATAAGCCATGTCAACTTGGTGTATTAGACGCACGTTCAAATTGGATGTCTAGCACCTTTCTATTATGCTAAGTGTTGTAGATCGATTTGTATGCATCATTAGTGATCTATCCACTACTTCTGGCATAAGCTGTGTAATTTACTATAGTATTGTTGGTTGCGTTTCTTCGTTCTACTGATACGAACTCGGAACTTGGTTGTCACACCTGGTTAAACACACTGCTTATTTTTTTTAACCGCTCCGTGTGCCAATGCATGTTCATTCATCCTTGCTGAGTGACGTTACCACGTTGTTGCACTGAGGTTTACCGTTTTTTCAATAGAGTAACCAAGTTGAATTCTCTCTGCCGTGCAATTTCCATAGTTTCACAATTATTTTATTTTGCCAGCCGAGTTTATCACTAGTTATCAATCATCGTCTATCTTATTCTGTACACTTGCTATTGTTCACTTATCTGGAAAATATTGGACTACATATTTATCCTTTACATATTCTGCAGTCAGAAAAAATTGTCAGAATTATTCGAATTCAGTCGTATTCATAATCTTCTGTCGGTCTTGTTATCGTGGATGTTTTATTCGATACTCAAGACTGCTTACTTCTTACTGTCTGCGTGAAGGTAAACAAATCAGCGTGATAACTTTACCCTCTGATGGAGCTCGACCATGCTTTCAAAGTGCATGCACCAATTTGACTGTACACAGGTGAAACAGATCACACCGCTCGTCTTGTCCTTTTAATCATGTAGTTTTGACGGAATATGGTCGAATGCAAATGAGAATCTCCGTCAACTCATGGACAATTTATCAGTGATATAAACAAGCCAGCCAATCCTCTGTTTCAGATGAACCCATCGAATCCTATTTTGAATGTCCACATTTTTAAAATATTTTTCTATTATTTGTGTTATCTACCTTACACCGATCGAAATGTCTACCTTGATTTTTAGCCTCATGGAGTCGGATATCATTTGTACATATTGCCTCCGGGATATTACCGGTACTTATCTCAAATGCTCCGATTGCTCCGGGATAGTTTTGTGTATGGTGGTATGCAATTTCAACCGTATTGTTTTCGGTTATTAATGTCTCTTTCAGTGTTTTTGTAGTGGAGCAGAAGCTGGCGCTCATAAAAAGACACATGGATATCGCATCAAAGTATCCGTATTCTTTGCACCATTTATCCTTAATTTAATTGCTAGACAACTTCTCGAAATACCGCTGTTCCAATATTTGGAAATTGGGACGCCAATGAAGAGCGTCATTTACTCGATGCTTTAGAACATTATGGCATCGGTAACTGGTACAGGGAGTTATAATTCAGCTTCTGATCTCTTGAAATTCTGCTTTCAGGGAGGATGTGTCTCTCAAGGTGGAAACAAAGGATCCGACAGAATGCATGCAGCACTATTGCACATACTATCTAGACAGCGTATTAGGTCAGAATCTATTGTGCGAAGGTCGGCGAATTTCCAGAGTCACCGACCACACCAGTCAGACGAGTCAGCTGTCACCCTCACTTCTGCAGACTTCACCGTCTGTTCAGATAGAAATTGAAGATCAACAGCTTCTTGGCTATATGCCAGCTCGTGGTGATTTTGAAAGAGTAAGTACACTACCTATGGATATTATTCTGCGCATTAACAGGATTATGACAACGATGCCGAGAGCATTCTGTGCCGGTTGCATCCAAGTTTTTCACATGACGATCTGGAAGACTGTAAGTCCATCAATGTTTTTGGTTGATTCTCTGAGGCTTGTTTACTGCCGTTTTATCATGGTTACTCCTTGCTAATCGCATGTTAGGGGAGCAGTACAGTGATGTGTGTTCTATAGTGGTTGCTTTGCTGCACGTCCACGTGTTTCATTCACTCATTTCGGAGCAGCATAACCACAGTGACCCAGCCACATCCTGTTATCGCTTAACCTCGTTCACATTTAATTAGCCAATCACATCGAGACAAACTACTTTCAGCTGGATCATTTGATAATGAAGCTCGTTGTTCAAGTTGTTAATTTCTGTTGTTATTCATCCGGGTCCAAAATTTGGTCACTCTTGACCAAGTTCTTTGGTCGTTAAAGACTACCATACTGCCATCACCGTCGTCTTTGGTCGTATTATGTCAGCCGGTCATCTCATAAATGAATAATGAATTTCTGTATTCCTTTTCGCCTGTTAATTTTATCCTTTTTATCGGGTCATCATTGTCGTGAATTTCACCCGGGATTACCCCCCCCCCTCCAAATAGTACTTTTAGTTGAAACCCTGAGTTTCGTTGTTTGAATTCTGTAGACATAAGACACTAATCATTGTATGAATACAGTCAGTATCCTTTCACGCCCTTCGCAGACTTGTACAAAGTGTATTAATGGCGTACCTGTGCTTTTTGCTGCGCTTACATTCCATGCCCTGTTTTGGACAAAGACGAACGTCCACGGTTATGAAGTGCCCAACCGCGGGTTGCACAGTCAACTTCATCGTACCGCGCTTATCATGTTAGGACAGACGGTAAAAATGTTCGTGTACAGTACAGCGGCAGGAACGAGGAGCTAACGCTTTAAGTATACCAGTAAACATTTGACATAGCATGCTACTTTCATGGATCAACCGTGGATTGGGCATAACTTTGGGATGACATTGCCTTTCATTTCTTTGTTACATTGTTGGACATAGCCGTTTTAACCGGATTAAAAAGAGATGGTGATTTTTGATCAGACGGAGCGTCATCTACAGCGTTGGTGTCACCGCACAGCTGCTGAATGTTTGTGGTGAACTGAGATGGAGTCCGGTGGGAGAACCAATTAGGTTTGACTTGAGGGGCGAATATTAAACGTTCTTCATCGGTTTGAACAAAGACTAACGCTTTGTTACTAATGTGAAACACAACATTTCAGCATAAACATGACTTACAGGCGAGCAAAACTTGAACATAACGCTTTCTTTCGAACTGGGTTACGATCAGCAGTGACTGATGTTCAATTTATCTAAACTACTATCCTGTACCACTAATCACTAGTCACAAAATCGTTCAACAAGTTAGTGAATTCTGCGATTTATATTTGAGAAGAAATCCTACTTGTAGGGTCATCAACTGTAGTTGATAGTACGATTTCTGTGACTCCTCTAGGGGCGATTATTACTCACAGGTGAATGTGGCTGGCCGTTTGCATATGACGATGTGAGGTCAGTGGTGCAGTGATCAATATGTTTCCTTCATGACGGGTGGCCGGAGTTTTAGTCCCGGTTGTGGCAAGGGCATACACTACTGACAAACTCTAAGAAGAGCGAAACATCTATACCTTTTTCCATACTGGTTTCTCTTTTAGGCATAAGAATGTATCTTTCGTGTAAAAGCCTTTCGTTTTAGTGCAGTAGAATTTCTCCATTGTATTTTCAGGCTGTGGAAGTGGCTTATGATTTGTCTAGTGGATTCATATTTTGCGACCTTTTTGATTGCGACTGCTCGCATTGGCTGCTGAGCTAGGACAATGTCCGAGGGAATATTTGAGTTGTGAAGGCCGTCCTGTGGTCCAATCATTGACTTGTGCCTTCTGCCCCCTCTGGGCTGGACTCTATACCCCGATTGGACCACAGGACGGCCTTCACAACTCAAATGTTCCCTCGGACATTGTCCTAGCTCAGCAGCCAATGCGAGCAGTCGCAATCAAAAAGGTCGCAAAATATGAATCCACTAGACAAATCATAAGCCACTTCCACAGCCTGAAAATACAATGGAGAAATTCTACTGCACTAAAACGAAAGGCTTTTACACAAAAGATACATTCTTATGCCTAAAAGAGAAACCAGTATGGAAAAAGGTATAGTCTAGTGCTTTTTTTCGAAAGGGGCTGATGGGAAATTATATTGGGATGCGACAGCTGCGATTAATTGTGGGTGATGTTCAAGTTGAGATTTTGAGCAAAGTCAGAACTAGGCGTTACGCATGGTGGGGTTTAGCAATAATCATCATCATTGACAGCAATACATCATTGGTTCACACTGATGCTTAACTGCCACATTTTTTTTAGCAAAAGATAAATCGGACGACGCGTGAGGCCAGAGCCCGTGTTGACTATACTGCAGCCCGCGGGAACTATTGTAAGGGAAGCGAACCAGGAGAGAAAGTGTTTTAAATTTGAGGTTGGTCTATTAATACTACGTGAAATATCTGCAGAAAAGTAGTTGCTCGCAAATTGTTACGCCACATTTGGCGCTGGTATTTCTAAATACCACAGGTTACACGATCTCCGACAGTTACCGCCACTGAGGAACACATCACCTGCACACGTTGTTAATTCCTGATAAAACGACCTTCAATTTCGAGGGTCTGTTATGGTTGATCCCATAAGTGCTCGTATTTATCTGGAGACCAGTTATTTTGTGAAAGACTTTGAAACGGGTGTTCTTGAGAGAATAATAGAACGCTTAAGTATATTTTCAGACATTTTCTCTCACTGGAATCTGGAGAGAACTCTGTTTAACCCCTATTATTTGTAAATCATTTCAGCAACCGTTTTGTGGGTTATCAACTAAACAAGACGCTTATGTTAAGACAGCTGATAAGTGCATTAACAACTGTTTAATGGGTAACACTCACGAAGAAAAAGACACTACATCGCTCATCACAACCCACTTACCAAACACCGGTACTATTTTCACACCGTTTACCGTCCTGCCAATTACAATTTGCGCTTTGTGAGGTGTTGCGCGGTCTTGTTCACCAACTGGGCTTAAGCGTTTTACACACTTGACCTTCATTTATGGGTTGCCATGAGTTCATATGTGAACATCACTTATAATCCAAATCGATTTATACGTATCGTGTAAGGAGTCATGTTCTCAAGCTGTTCACACGTTTATGACGGAATTCTTTCGTCATCCTGACAGTTCAAAATTCAATTCGGTAAAATTTTCCTTAGATCATAATCTCCCCGGTTCTAACCCCAAAGCCCACCAGTTTGAGATTGTGAGATTTCATTATCTTTCTGTGTGATATGTGCTGGCCGAAAAGTCGGTGTGAATGCGAAAACTGCCATTGGTTGTCATCGTGTTCAGTTTCTATCGACCAACATCACCGTATTGTTTGCCAGACGAACTGCCACGAAATACAAGTATGAAGGTTGATCGTAAAATCAGACGCTACTCAATTTGTTCCGAATCCTAGCCATACAGCCGTAATACTTTGACGCGATGGAAAACCACATGCAAACCAGAAAGATGAGACGACATCAACTATCCACGCTACTGACCATCATCGTCATCGGCACTGAATAAAGCAATCAATAAAAATACGAAAACATAGTTAACTGACGAGCTTGTAGATTGCGTCAGACGAACAGAACTAGTAACGCACGGAAAGTCCGGTCGGTGTTGTGCCAAGCATAAACGCAACGCCACAGAGGACTAATCGATTTAGCGTACATCGTGTCGGAATTGGGTTTGGGGGAATTTCGCTCTCGTCCAAGAAAGTCTGTATAATCCTACTTCTATTCTTCAATCATCAAAACATTGCCCAGCGAGGTCAATAATCCGGGTTTGTTTTCTTTGTTCACATAACGACGTCTGAATCTTTAATTAATGATTTTGGTTCAAATCGACCTTATGTTGACTATGCCGCGCGTGCGTGTGCATGCTCGGTTGGTGATTGCTTCGACGTGTAGTCTGACCTTTGTCAGGATAAGATACTGACAGATCGCGCCGCAGTTAATGTTTGGTTAACCTTGGAGGCTCGCGTGCAAGTGACAGGAATCAACGGGAGGCAGGATATTAACCGTCATCAAAGATTAATTTATTACATTGTTAGTCGTTTTGCTCATATTTATTGCTGATGGTAATTGATTGCAGCTTACTGTCATTAGCTTACAAGCTCAGTCAACTTTAACAAAATCCGGTTTTGATCAATATGCACTGTATACAGATCATACTATGATCCAATCAGAAATGTGACCAAACCAAATGTCTTACAAATGAGTTATATCAGCATGATTAACCGAGGTTATTCATTTGAAAATGGTGTGAGTGAACCAGTTGTAAATAAACATCCGTTTGAGTTGTCTTCACGGTAGCGTGTCATCAAAGGGACAATGTTTCGCGACCGTAACTATTGTTACATTGGTCTGACTGGACCATAGACTCACGGTACTGTAAAATTCGTTCCAAGTCTTATGGTTCATTGTCTACCACTTTTCTTCGAGTAGATTGACCAATGGCATATTTCCCCATCATCATCACAACGGCCTTGAACCTAGCCAGAAGGTACTGTGACTGAGGCCGCCGCTTATATCATCAGTGACATGGAATATCGTGGAGGTAGAAAATGTTTCATAGGGCGGAAATAATGGCTTAAGGAATTAGACAAACAAACACGGAAGTGAAGATTAAGCAGATGGGGATGCTGACTACCAAGGCAGCCGCAACGTCAACACAGATTGTTTCTGAACATACAAGGGGGATTATGACGTCTGATAGCCAAAGCCTCAGCAAACTGGAAGATCCGTTTCCGGTGACTTCGAAAAATCACAGAGAATGCGTCAAAAACCTTGACTCTGTGTCCTGTTTGGTTTATGTGTTTCGCTATTGATGATGCTGAGTGCCGTCCGTCCGCCTCTATGCACGCCCCTGGCGTTTCTAGTTGTGTTTCCAGCCATTGGGGTACATGCTCCTTGACACGAGAAGCTAGCTGTTGGTGTGTCTTCCCTATGTAGCCCATACTGCAACTACATGAATATTTATATAAACAATGGGATGTGATTGACGTAGGCTGTTTGTTCGTAGCTGAGGAGACTGGGAAAGCCTTGATTCGCTGTATTATATATAGTTTTACAGCGTTATAAGATCTGGATACAGCAGCTGTTAGACGTCGTTTTGTCATTGTTGACCAGCCATCTCCTAGAAACGGGAGTCCTAAGTATACCGTCTTCTTTGGTACCGTTGTTTCTTGTATCTTCAGAGTTATGACACCGCTATATTTCTTGACAGATTGCAAGGGGTACCCGTTGGCCAGCAACGTATCTCTGAGTGTGCTTAATTCTTGTGGTAGATTATCATCTGTGCACAACCTCCGTGCTCTGTGAAAAAGCGTTCGAACAAGGCTTCTCTTATATTGCACTGGACAGAAGCTTTCAAAATGTATATACTATCCTTTTTCAGGTAGGCTTTCTGTAAATAGGTCTTCCTATCGTGCCATCTGTTCTTCGGATAACTAGAACGTCCATAAACGGGAGGCAGTTGTTTAATTCGTTCTCTCTAGTTAGCTTGAAATCGGGATGTGCTTGATTCAACTCCGAAAATAATGTGTTCACATCACTTGAATTATCAAAAATAGCTAGGATATCGTCTGCGTAGCGCTTTTGCAGTATTGGCATTGACAAAACCTCACCTAATGCAGATTCTACCTTAGCCATAAGGAAATCAGCTAGGAGTGGACTAAGTGGACTGCCCATTGCAACCCCGTCCACTTGCCGGAAAGTAAACGTCTGGAAGTTGAATTTCACATTATGTGTGCACAATAATGATACTGATTTTAGTTCGGATACTGAAATAGGAAAAGGAGCATTGCTGTTTAGAATAAAACTGCAAATGCTATCAACAGTTTCATGCAACAGAATCTTAGTGAAAAGGGTCGTCTCATCGAATGAACACATCAGTTTGTTCCTAACATCCCAACCGTCTACACACTGTACAAGTTCAAAACTGTCTTTCAGACTGTACTTACTGAAATGTTTTCTGACCGGTTCAAGTAGATCAGCTAGCCAACCGGCTAACTTGTGCTGCGGTGCGTTGCACGTTGACATAATGGACCGAAGTGGAACATCGAGCTTGTGGGTTTTTGGCAATCTATACATATGCGGTGTTCTTGTGCCCATTGGCTTCAACAGCATGCATTGATCTGCAAAAACTACGCCATTTACCCTCAGTTTTTTTACCCTACAGATGATTTCCTTTTCCAATTCTTGGACGTTGTCTGGAGTGTCATCCAGAATTTCAAACATTTTCTTCGTATATTCCGTTTTATTCATCAACACAACTCCTGAGCCTTTGTCCGGACGCAACACCATAAAGTTCTCATTTTGTCTTATTTCCCTCAAGCTTTGGAAATGTGATGGTGTTAATAGACCGTGACGTTTTTGTTTGTGGTTACGATGTTGATAGGCGACATCCACTAATTTTGCCTTCAGCCAATTTTTGTTTTCCTCAGACGTTGGCGAATGTTACTGAAGTTGATCATAAAGATTTTCGAATTGGGCATACAACCCAAGTTCTTCAATTTTCTTTGGTGATATGGCAAACTCCAATCCTAAAGAGAGAGCTTCCATTTGAGTGCGTGTTAACGTTTCTGACGACAGACTGGTAACGTATCTATCCAACTCTTCAGGAAGTGATGTCGTATTTGAGACTGTACAAAAGGAATCTTCGAGGGATTTTGCCACGTTCGCTTTCGTACGTTGTAGAACGGTACTGCAAAAATTCATATATTTGATTCGACAAATAATCGGTGGATCATACACAATAGGCTACAACTTTTCGTGAATCTCCTTGAGCGACTCCAGCTTTTGTTGACAAAGTTCAACGTG
The DNA here is from genome assembly GCA_014338405.1 of Paragonimus skrjabini miyazakii. Lineage (NCBI taxonomy): Eukaryota > Metazoa > Platyhelminthes > Trematoda > Plagiorchiida > Troglotrematidae > Paragonimus > Paragonimus skrjabini miyazakii. Next base: position 15,965 of record JTDE01005325.1, read on the forward strand.
GGACTTAGTTATTCGTTTGAGGTTGGAACTATTAGGCTGCAGCTTACATGGTCTGAGTTTCTTCGTAAACTCCCGTGGAAACTGGCACTTAGAGAGGCATGTTTTGTAGTACCGAATACGCAAACGTTCGGTCGCCAACTTGCACTTGAAACGTATGCCAAGCTGACATACGAAGCACGTGACCCAACCATCGCAGGCTGTGCAGCGTGATTAGTTGACCAGTTGATAACATATCCCTAACGTCCCGGAATACGCGCAGGCGAACAGCCGTGTTTCTCACGCGATCAGTCCACTTAATGTGGGTTAATTGGTGGAGGCAACGATGGTCAACCACAGCGAGTCTGTTGATATCTTCATCGCCCACATGTTACGTTTCGTAACCACAGGGTAAACCAGAATGTACAGAGGCCGTATATATACGGCCTGTGTAATGGCAATCGGACGTCTTTTCGATGCCACTGATAACGCAGGTTAGCAAAGGCAACTCGTGTCTTCGCTATTCTCGCTGATATCTCGTCAGTAGTATTACGTACTTACTAGGTCGTGCTACCGAAATATGTAACAGTGTTCGTAATCTCAAGTGGACTGTCTGCAGTAAAAAAGATGTGAGTGGGAATGCATCACTTTTCATTTTGAATATGCGAAGCGCATGCATACATACAAGCCAGCCCGGTCATTCTTCTTGCTCAGCATGGTCTGCATGTCTTCGGCTGAGGATCTGTCATCCGCCTACTTCATATCGGTCTGTCTGGACAAGTTTACTAGTGTGCTAGCCCTTGACAACTATCAACTAACTTTTGGGGTGCTCCATTTCGCACTTATATGATATTTCATATCGAAATCTATGCATCTCCGCATTTTTGTAACATTTCCAAGGTGTTGGATAGCCATTATCTGTTCCTCTCTGATCTTGGTGTACTATGTTTTAGTGATTCCTAAATGATCTCTAAGGTAATTTTAAGGTAGATTCCACAGATGTAATTAGTATTCTGAAGTTTGTATTGTATTTTGAACTGTTGTTTCTGGTGCCATTAGGCTTTTGAATTTCTGATAGTTGAATTGCCAAGTTTTTTGATCTGAAAAGTTTTCGGACCGTCAGGATTTTAATACAAATATGCTTACAGTTGACTGATTCATGTGGAGTAAATCCATACTTTAATTCTCATCTTCGGATTATCGTGTTTAAATGATGTTCAAATAATGCAGTATTTCGGCGGATTTGTTCTCTGACCGCAACACAGCAGACTTAAGTCCGGATCGGCGTCTACTCTGTTATGTTCACATGTATAAAAGTGAGTGGTTTTCTAAGTAAATATGAAGATTCACTACCATTCACTGTAGAGAAAGAAAGATCGATACGTGGTGCGAGAACGTGACAGTGCTGCTTGATTTGGATGATTGAGCACATGTTAACACTTAGAGCGTTTGAAATGTAGGTGAAGAACGCGCTCGACCAACTCTGAGGTGTATTTGTCACGGCGACAACACAAAAAAGAGAACCTTTAAGCATCATTGATGTGACGGATTAAAGATTTCTGATCAGATATTATTGGTGGATCGTTAATTAAACGTACACCTTCTTGAACACTGTTCAGTGCTTCATCTAACGTTTACCGCTGTTTTTGAGTAGTTTGTAGGGTTGTGGCAGCTACGTCAGTGACAGTGACTACGTGTACTTTTGCTTGTGCTGGCTGCATTATTGCGCGTCATCGCTCAGTCCGTGCTTTGAATCGATCGTTTTGAGTCGAACCAGTTGGCTGAGTGTTTGGGTGTTGTGTACGCATATGCTCAACGGAATAGCGTCATTGTGGGGGTATGTAAGTACCAAGTTGGATGAACAAAATGGAGTGATAAATATCTGTCTTCCATTGATGATGATGATGATGATGATGCTTACTTTTCTTAAGGAATTTTGTGGAATAGTTTGTATTTTGCAACAGTATTGAGAGAGAGAAACTTCTTGCACTACATATTCATCTTACTTTCGAGGATACGTTAATTGTTTGGAAAGTTCTATACGCATTTTGCTTAGAAGCCCCGAATTGGCTTTACCATCGGTAAAGCATAAGTACCAAACCAGTTTAGAAAGCTGCCGTAGTAATACTCACTCCGAAGACCCTAATAGCTGCTGGACACAAATCTCACAGGCTATTCAGAAAGCAGGTACTGCAGCATGCGGCACAGAGGTACATAAGTTTAATAAACATTGGATCTCAGAGAAATCTCTGGAGTTGTTAGAAGCCAGGCGAAAGCGTAGTATAACGGCTGATCGTGGGGCTTGATTAGTCGAAAAGGTTAAGGAAATTGAAATCGCTTTTGCTTCAGGGAACACCGGCAAACTCTGTAAGCTTATCCGTGCT
>JTDE01005325.1:20157-44497 GCA_014338405.1 Paragonimus skrjabini miyazakii
GAAAGCCGTAAGGAAGCTGTCTTGCTGATGACGCCTTACTTTCACTTACAGCTCGGTTGTTTGTTTGCAAGGTGTAGGCGCCTTGATGTTGTATGTTTGAATGTAGACCTAGCTCTTTTTTAGTGGTTGTGTGGCAGTTAAGCATCAGTATGGATTGCTGTCTATGATGATGATGAATTGAAAATATTGACAAGTATTCACCGACGCAGTACATGGGAGAAGATTTTGTAGCGAGCTACCAAGTTTATATAACAAAAAAACAGTAAACTTCTTGAGCAGTGTTTTTATTACCGATCTTGACAGATTTATCTCGTTTGTATAATTTGGATATCGGGTGATCGCAGCTGTTGTGTTATTGTAGACATTTGAACCAAGCATTCTGAAGAAAAAACACTGTACTCGAGTTTCGCTCTTGCTAAGGTCCGTCAGTAGTGCCATCTGCATGCCACGACCCAAATTTGAACCCAGGTCACACTTTCGTGAGAAAATCCTGTTAACTACTGGCTGATTAACCTGACATTAGGCACTAGGGAATTATCATATGTATACGGTCAGTCACATTCGTTTGTCATTATTACCTAGGTTGCTTGCTTGACTCAACAAGAAACGCAACTGCAATCAGTTACGAGTGTTGTTAAGCTTTTTTCAACTAAAATCTTCTACTGTTTAGTAGTGATCAACATACTGCCTAGAAATTTAATGATTTCTGTGGTTTCAACTTTACTAAAGTCTTAGCCTTGGAATCATCGGTTGGAGTTAATAGAACATTCGCTGTGTGTTGCCGAGCGGGGCTTCTATCAAGTTATAAGCTGACCAGTATAGGACATGCAGACTGCACTGCTTTAATTCCGTAGATAATTATGTGGTGGCATGTTGAACTGTCTAAATGATATAAGACTCGTCTGTCTGAACTGCGCTTTACGCTTTCAAGGCGTAACTTAACACAAGGTTTGGTTGTCCTCGATTTCCATGTTTGCTGCTGTACGAAGTCCTCTAGTCATCACTGACTTCACTGAAGAGGTTAGGGTGTATAATGTATCCACATCCCCTGTTATCTGTAGCCTTGAGAAAACATCCGGTTGTCAGCGTGTGCACGTTTATCATTTTAATCAGTGAATCAAAAACTAATTCCAACCACTTGAAAGATGTTAGTGCGTTCTCAGTTTTCGGTGTCCGTTTTCCCCGTCACCTGGCTTGTGTCAGATGATTTTTTTCAGAAACTGTGTATGTGGAAAACTCATACTTCGTGATCCCGAAAAGGGGTCATCAGACTACACAACCTACTCTTGTTAAGTCATGCCGATCCAGCAGCAATTTGGTCGTTGATCATAAGAAATCTGATCACTCTATCCAATAAAATCAAAAGGTACCATTGGCCAAGACCGGTACAGTTTGATCATTTCCACTGAATAGTGAAGAAGTTAGGAGCACATTTTACTCTTGTATCATCGACTTCAGTTATCTTGTTAATGTTCAATTGTTACATGTATATGTAACAACTAGGTGAAACTTTTGACACAAAGGCAAATTGTGTTATCGTTTGAAATTCCATCTTCTGGCGATCCGTACAATGTTCTGTTTAAGGGGAACCACCATATGTATACATGAGCGATGTGATAGTCATTCGTCCTGCACTCAGTACGACATTCCATGCACACTGTATGCTTGTTTTCAGTCTTCAGCTTTTGTAAGCAATCACGCGTCGGTGGAATTGACGTTAACTCTATGTTCTGTTGATTGTTTTAACCGTGGCACACATTCACCAGACGAAATTATCTTATGTTACGATCATAAACGAGGTTGCAGTATGTAAATCCCTGCGCTGACCGTCACTGGGTTCCCGGAAAAGTAGTCGCCGCTACCCGGTTTGACGGATAACTATAGATTATGTAGGCAGCGCCATCTCAATAACGCATAAGAGACTTCAGTTTAGCCATGAATTTTGTATTGATTGTTTATCATTAGAACCTACGTGTTTATTAAGCGTCCATTATTTCCATAACCGTTCACGTACATACTGAACATTGCTTACTACACCAAGCAACTTCAGTTTATTCTTCGAAGATTACACTGAAGGTCATGGTAATAGCTTCTTTGAAGGCTTTCTTTACTTCCCCTGATACTTGGTCATCTGCATCTTCCAGATGACTATTGACGCATTGTGTTGCGTTATGTAAAATGCACAACTATAACGAAAGAAGAATAATGGTCGCCTATTGTGTTTTTCAACCCCAAGCCTAAAAGCCTGAACATTTTCACGGAAATCTGCTGCGCTCGAAAGATGACCTAACGGTAGAGGTTTAAAACGTCATGCCACGACTAGCTACTTGGTTGTCTCACAAATACTCCTTAAGTTTCGTTTGCCGACCTGTTTGGCTATTTCATCGAGCCGTTGCCAGGAATTCATCGTAGATATTGGGTGTCGTAACAGATGTTTTCAGTATATCTGCTTAACATGGAGAATAACGTGTCTACGAAAAAGCCGAACAATGCATATGGTTTATAGGAGCAGAAAGGTAAGATTTGTATGGTCCGCGTGAAGTCTGTTTGAAAAGTTGCTCAGGAAAATCAATATTTATCTTCACACACCATTTTGTTAGAGATAAGTAGACCCCTTGGCACACCGACATCTATAATTCATATACTACTATATTTTTAATTATAATTTATTTGCGACTTATTAACTTCTTACCACATGTTGGTAGAATCGTGATTCGTTTCTTTCGAAACGTTCCTCGACATTCCTGACCCCCAGTATGAGCCGTTGCTTCGAATGAGTGTGCATAAGTAGTGTCAATTCATCCGGGTTGGACAGGAAAATATTCGTTTAGTAAATAGTACAGTTCCAGTATCAAAATCGTGTTAATTTACTACCGTCAGTGATATTTGGTTGCATGTGTGCTAAATCTGGTGACAGTGTTTCAACCAAAACAAGAGCAGTCAAGACAACCGGCGCTCGAACCCTCAAGTTTGCGGTCTGTAGTCATCATTTCCAGCAGTAAGGCGTACCGACGGATATTATGGCGCAGACTGCTGTTAGTCCTGACAGTGGCCCACAAAGTAACAGAGTAGTGTATGGCGCGTCTCGAATAGCCCCCATGAGTTCATCAAAGGTGAAATGTGTTTTGCCGAACGGTCCGTTTTCGATTAATCATCTGCAGGCCAGTTGCACAACTTTTTATACCATCCTGGCTGTCAAGTGTTCGAAATCATATACACGTCATACGGCTCTGAATTGGACAGTAATTAGGTGATCAAATTGACCTGGTGATCATAGCGCTTGTACAAACTTTTTCTGAGCGCACAACTGTTGATTGCACAACTGGTTTCCGATCTCTTCTGCAGTGGCCAGAACACGAAGGTTGACTCCCTTGGATTGACGATTGGCTAAGCAGCAAATGGACTGGAAATCCACTTCAGTTGAGACTTAGTACCTCGAGTCAACGAGGTGTCCGTGGATTGCACTCGAAATGAATTCTACCTTGTCTTTAGTCAGCCATGTGTGATGGTCTTCACGTATCCTCTGAGAGAGGCAATTCGTTGTGCGCGCGACTCAACGTGCGTCTGCTGGCGTACATGAAAGCGTAAACATTGTTTACAGCCTTCACAGCCGTCAATCCAAAAAGTCATTTCATTTTCTGGCTACCGCGGCAACTGTCGGAATTCGATTGCTCAGTCAACAGTCGTGTGCTTTAAAAACGTTGTCCAAGCCCTACGATTACAATAGTCCTCCGTTATTCACTTGACAGTTCCGGAGGTCAACTTTGTCACCTAGTTGCTGCCCTCCAGTTCAGAACAGCTTGACGTAATTATATGACAATTTGATTTTGGTCGGTCGACAACCATGACATAAAATACCATGTAATTGGTTCGATGATGATTAATCAAAGGCAGACTGTTCGCCACATCACCTTTTATTTCAAGTCTTTTGCTCGTTGGGTGAAACTTGGAGTCATTAACTGCCAGTCGAAGGTTGTCTACTTCTTCTTTTGGTAGTGTGACCCGGAAGGGGTACAGTTCTGTCTCATTCTTCTCTAAATCAGTCAAGTTTTTCGCACTCTTTTACATCTGGATTTCGTTAATCTTCATCTTTGTAAGTGTTTATGCCATGTATGTTGTTTTTTCTCGTGCTGTGGTAACTGTTCATGCTCACTGGGGTAGCCTCGTGTTGGTGGTTGTTGCACAGCCTCTTCCCGTTTACTTTTTGATATCTCACCTGTGGCCAGATTGTGGCGTAATTAATACTCGACGTTCCATGTTTGTTCGGTTTGTTGGCTGTTTCGACATCTTCATCTATCGGTTTAACAACAATATTTTGCTGCTAACGTCAGTTCTGATGGGAAGAAAGCAACAAACTACAATTTTCTGACGTGGTAACCAGTCTTTTTTCTTCAGTGAATTGTGGTCGCCACATAACTGGACTGTACAGTAAACATTTCATGGACCGAGCTAATGTGGTCACTATCCGGAGGTTTTACTCCCGTAGTCAACTGATTACCTTGTTACTTGCAACCCGAATTATTTACATTCGTCCGCGTTCTAGTATGTTTGCCTCGGCTTCAGCATCTTTTACTATCAGATACACCCCATAGTTGGTTGGTCAATGAGCGTTTCCTTTACAACTAGCCGTCCTGGCTTTCAACGAAGTGTCAATGTTGATATGCCCCTAAAATAATCATTCGTATTCAAATAAGCTACGGTAACGATAGAGACATTGCTTTGTCTTCTGGTCTTGTGAGCTGTGAGTTCGGAAGATCTTGAGCCTTTCTTCTTGTTGATCATACTATCGTATTCTCATTGCGATGAATCTACTCTTTCTTTTTCTTTTAGCACTAAAAGTGGCACAGGTCGGAATTTACTTACAACGGCTTCGTGAGCGTCAGCGGCGAAAAGAAATAGCTCGAGAACACGGGCTTATCTCTCAGATACTGGCGTTTATTCTGAACAGACGACTCAGAAGGCGTACTGCCTTGAACAAACAAAAAAAGCCAAACACTCAGATTACTCCAAAACGTCGTGGTCGTCCACCTTCACCAAGAAAACAACTTCAGTTGGACAAACTGCAAGTTCAGAGAAACACACCTATTAAGCGCACTTCCATAGACCGAGCCACCTTTGGATCCGAGCGGACTGGCTTGCCACCACCACCTGGTAGTTGGTTGGCGGCTCCATTCATTTTGAAGGCTACCGGGGCCACTCGAGGAACACCATTGGTTGCCAGTGGCATACAGACCAATATAGGACAGAACGTCACCGGTCAAACAAGCACCAGTCGGCCAGGGCAACGCTCGTTCCGTTCTACTAGTGATCTGACGTGTACTACGGAAAATCACAGTATCATGTATGTTGTCGTTGTTCTGTCTGATTGATTAGTCTCTCTACGAATGTTTTGGCTCATTTTCTTTCACTCCATAGTTTGCAGCCGTTTGGAGATACTTGATCTGAGCCGAACGTTCTTTTGCCGATGGGGCTATGCTATCAATATCCACTTACTTCGTTGCACAGTTATCATTGGGAAGCTTGTATCCTTGTTGTGTTCATATGGAATCAATCATTGATGACTGACGGTTGATTGTAGTATGTATGTGTTGAAGGTGCCAAACTAGTCGAAGTCTGTATCGTACAAAAGAGGTTTAATGAAAGCCATTAGTTAAGGATTCTGTAGACCCTGTTCAAAACGCGTGTAGACAGGTGCTTTAATATATCTGTGCGCAACGTTCTTACTCTTCTTTCCCTTGAAAAAATGCTGTTCTTAATGTTCTGTGCCTTACAGTCATGAAGTGACCGAAGCCCTTGACTGACGGAACATCGGGGACGTTTGTATAGTTAGTTTTGTCTCTGAGAGTATACATATGCTCTTCGTTTGTTATGACAATGTGTTAACCTTGACATACTTGACTGCGCGAGCACATGAACTAGATGTTCGTAATGGATCTGTCAGCAACCGATCAGGTAGACAGACATTTATCTGCGTACTATTCTAGTCTGTGAAGAATAACTGGTAACGAGTTTCACGGCCTCATCATAACGTTCCAGAACAAGACTAACAATAGACCAATGAATGGATGGGCTATGAACTTAACTCAAGCACTTCAATGTCAGAATGGCGCGTATGTGCTTCGCTCATTCCAACTACACGATTTGGGTCTGCCGTTTTTTTTCTACTGAACTGGCCAGGTAAACAAATGTGCATGGTTTGTCTGATATGACATTAGAGTTCGGCATTCTGTGCCCATTTTGGGCTGTCGACTTTTTTCTTCCAAACAGTAGTGCGTAATGGCTGCTCAATTATAGGCTTTTAGTCACTGGTTTAGTCGGCTGTTCTAGATTTACATAAAAACTGGATGTCAGAAACATCCCAAGTTGTTAGGTGTCAGAGGGAACATTTCTCATGGTAGTTCCTATAGCATGTTTGTAAGAAGCCCGGGCGTAGCCTGACGCAGTTCATGAAGCTTGGCTATCGGAGAAAATCACGGAAATAGAATCCCCTTCTGCCTCAGGGAACACTGACAAGTTCTTCTAGCTTACCGAAAATACTGGTCTGGAGCGTCTGTTAGTGAAGCTATCAGCATGGCAAACGGCACACTGATCCATATTAAGTCCAGAAGATTAGAGCGTTATGTGGAACACTGAAGGTTACATTAGCTGGTTTCTTGCTTCTACTGTTTTACCCCTACAAACTTGTAGTGTAGCACACTGGTTGGTAGATTTAGCACTACTCACTGAGACCGAGGTCCGCAATTGTGTTTCGGTTCTCAAATGTAATAGAGCTGTTGACCCAGATGATATCGTGCCGATACTGTTTAAAGAAGGCGGGGAGGCGTTGGTAGAGGCCGTGACTCAGCTATTTCAATATGTATGAACGACGGATAACATTCCTCCTTGCCAGAGTCATTTGATGATGGTTCCCATATTCAAGAGAGGAGTCCGTAGCTCTTACAGAAACCATGATGGAATTAGCTTGATCCCAGTAATTACTAGGGTTCTGGAATCCATTATACTTCGTCGACTCACTGCAGTTCGGGAGGTAGATATTAGAGAAGAACAGGCAGGGCTTCGTCCTGGACAAGGATGTATTGTTAAAAGACGAACACTGGTAGATTCTAGCATTTCGTATTGGCTCGTCAGTACCAAATAACCAATAACACGGGAAACTTCAAATCTAACGTCTACAGTACTTGCGGGGTATGAACAAAGAAACCAACAGTAACAAAAACGTCCAATCGTGTGATCTGAACGACACTCACTGCGACATAGGACCATGGTAACCTCAGGTTCACAAATAACTACTGATGAGTAGTGGAAAGTCTGTGGGAATGCGACAGCTGCGATCGATTGTGGGTGATGTTCAATCTATATCACAAATAATTGTTTTTGTACACACAACACAGGTTTGTACCGGCTTATCGCGAAGGAACATGTACCTACATGGGTTCACAAACAGGTCTTAAAACCGGACACTGTATTCACAGATAATCGTAAGCCCCCAGATTCGTCGATCGGACGACACATCCTGTCAATTGGCCACAACGTGGACCTGACGTCAGCCTTCACTCTCATAGTACGCCACCACAACCCACGGTTCCTAAAATTTTCTGCTGAAGCCGTTGCGATAAACCGATTCAAACCTGTGTTGTGTGTACAAAGACAATTATTTGTGAACCTGAGGTTACCATGGTCCTAAGTCGCAGTGATTGTCATTCAGATCACACGATTGGACGTTTTTGTTATTGTTGGTTTCTTTGTTCATACCCCGCAAGTACTGTAGACGTTAAATTTGAAGTTTCCCGTGTTATTGGCTATTTGGTACTGACGAGCCAATACGAAATGCTAGCATCTACCAGTGTTTGTCTTCTCACCGTTTTGTTCAGATGACTGAAGGGATATAACTGTTTTAATGGATTTGTTGATCTACTTTTCGCTCTTTGTCTGAAGCAGCGTCATAAAGGTCTACTTCTCGACTGTAATGGTGCATTAATTCAGGCGTTCGATGTACATTGACGGAGTTGTTTACATTTAAGGGTATACCGAGCAAGAATGCTAATCTACTACTGGCGTTTTTTCCCCCTGCTTCCACTCAGGTTACGGCGAACTGTCTGACAGTTCCAGCACCTTGAGCAGTGTACGTTAGGGCTGTCTATTTTCGTCGTTTTTGTTTAATTTTGTCATACACAAAATAATTAGGGTCTCTGGCACCTACAAGGTTCTAGCATGGACCTCTCATTTGGTAGAAGGTTGACTGTTCTTGATTATGTCAATGGGTATGCCTTGTGCTCTGACAATTTCTACACTGCGAAAACAATGCGAAACAATTGCATACTGTAAAAAATATTTGGAAATACGTTTTGCAGCCTTAAGGTGCGAAATGGTTTTGCAAGACTGCTCCGATTACGTCGATTTAATGTTAGATGACGTAGTTATGAAGATTGTTAGCCGGTTTGTATATTTGGGAATTGGTATCAGCAAGCGCAGAAGTATAGGGAATGAAATAGAAGCTCGTATCTGTAAGGCTAAGGTGGGATCCATTAATCTGGGCATCTCTCTAAAATTTAAGAATCGTGCATATACTGCGACTGTAAGGGCTGTGTCACTTTTACAGTCACAAAACTTGGCCGCTCTGGGCAGAATACTAACCGTTTCCTAATATTTGACCAGCTATGTTTGTGTTTGATCGCTCACATCGAGTGGCGCCTAAGAATAATCGACGTAGAAGTTAGGAAGCGGGTATTTGGTATTGGACGCCAAGCGAGTTTTTTCGCTCAGTGTTAAATTTTACACAGGCGTAGATGGTTAGGCCATGTATTAAGGAGGCTAGCTAATCGTCTGTCACACTGAGCACCCTTTGTCGATGATGCGGTTGCTTGGCGTAGGGTTCGATGTGGACAGATGATGTCCTGACGTAGAAAATTGATGTCATTCACCAAGATTTTGGTCACTGTAAGTTGGGTTGGTCTACCGACCTAGGGCCCTCGCGACTCACGGAGTCGGTGACTGAAAGTGCTAGGTAAGATAATGGCTACTCAGGTTCGGTCGTATATGTTGTCGTTGTTTGGCCGAGTTGTCTGTGAAGTAATTGCATTTAATGAAGCTGATCTGTGTAAAAGCTTCGTCAGATAGTTGGTCCCTGTGATCGCCAGCGAAGTAGTGGACAGCTGTTTCGACCGGTCGAAACCAGTGTTCTGCACTTCTCTAGTGATCAGTGGGACAAATTGCTTGCCAGACTGTGTCTCACCCCCGTCTGAGGACTGTGGTGGATGTTTGCTTGTTTGCAAGCCAACCACATAACAGCTGATCGATCCAGCCTATGAACGAAGGGAAACGCAACAGCTAAGGAAACTAGAAATTGCTTTGTTAATGACGCTTTACTTTTGTTTATGGACCGGTTGCTTGTTTGCAAGGTGTGGGCATCTTGTGGCTCCATTTCTTCCTTCACGTTGGTTGTGACAACGTTATTCTTCATAGTTTTATGGTTGTAAGCATTAGAATGAGCTATTGATGTGTTGCTGTCTGTGATTATGATGCTGATGTTTAACTGTTGGATGCTGACCGTTGTGTGTTTCTTGTGCTTTTTTCTCTGTTCCTAACTTCAGCTGTTTGAACGATAAACTCAAGCCGTTTATTCGTTATTTCACGGGACCGCAAGGCAAACAATTTATGGATAGCCTTTATCGTAAGTACTTGTCTCTGTTGTTCCTCATCAGCAAACCAATTTAGATGAAGAAGTACTCAAACATGAAATCAAATATCTGTTGGATTGTCGCGCCAAAGGGAAACTGAAACTAAGCGGTGCGTTTTCTGATGTTTTGATCAACTGTTTCATTGAAGCCGCTTAGTTATTTAGCTTCAATTCCTGTTGTGCACTTTGACTATTAGAGTATGTCAGACCATTTGTATATTCACCGTTAGGTAACGGTGTCTCGTGAGGCACTTTTTTCTCCTTCACTATGGCATATGTGTAGGAATCTGAATTTGAATGCTTCATGTTTGCCTTATCAGTTGTCAACATCCGCTTTACTGCATTAGAAGACAACTTTTCTTATTGGACTTGGTATGGCATTATCACCTACCTGCAAAACTTGTCTTTCACTTCTGAACATCAAATATGGTATTCGTCAATTAACCATGTGTCCGACAACAGCTGTGAAATTGTCTTTGACGAATTGAACAGTAGCGCATGTTTAAAAAGAAGGACTGTGTAATGAATGGATAAATACAAGATCATCACGATGAGAGAAGGCAACTCGTTCACAACCGACTTGCTCACATAGAATAGTGTGAATCTGTGGTTGAAATAAGAGAGATGATACATACAAAAGTGACTGGAGTACTTATTGCAGCTTTGCTCATTGCACTCTCCGCAAGAATGACCCAGGTCTGAGATTCACAGATCGAAACTGTGCGACCACATAAATTGCAAACTCCACCTTTGATCGACAAGTGGACAGCTTTGCGACCCGACAATTGACGGAGGTTGAGGAATGTACCACGTGCTTTCATTACCTTTGTGAACACCTCGTCAGTGATGTTACAAGCTGACGAGACAACACTACTCAGGTAGATGGAACAGTCGACGGTCTCCAGCGACGTGCCTGCAACACCAAAGATAGGGTTAGTGCCAATCCCATCTTGTAACAACACTTTTAATTTTGAAGATGCAAAGTGCATACTACATAGACCAACTGTATCATTTAATTGGTTCAGCATGGTCTGCGTGTTCCCAGTAGAAGAACTAAGTAAAACAAGCTCGTCCGCATACTCAACAGTAGTCAGCTCACTACTACTCTGGTAGAGGCTCCACTCCGAGATCCTCGAGATAGATCTGAGTGTGCTTCTTTCGGAATATCGTTTACCACAAAGTTGAAACGGAAGGGGGAGATTAGAGATCGCTGTTGAACGCCACGTGACGTAACGAATACTCAAGGTAATTGCCAATAACTATGCACTCTGAGCCCAGATAATGTGCACAGCAACTTCAACACACCACTGGAAATCAGCTGCGACAATGACAGCCCCAGATGGTAAGTCGGCCAACAGAGCCAAACGCAGCCTTCAAGTCCAAAAGTGACACGAACATCATTCGATTGACTGTTGGGTACTGTTTGCGAGCAGATAATCTCTGAACAAACGATGAGACGAAGCGGTCACGAACAATGACATAGCCTGGGTAAAATTTGTTATTTTAAAATGAACGGCAGTCTTTATTAGGCGTACCACCGACAGCCGACGGAGATCCTTCGATTTATATCTGGCCGAGTTTTTCAGGGTAGTCCCCACTTGACGTGTTGACGTCATTATTGCTGGAATGGGCAACTTAATGGGCAGGGTCTTCGAGGTGCATATAGTTGCAATAAGCGATCAACATTGTGAGTTCTTCGCAGCTGGACACCAAACATACCGTTGAGCTCCTTTTCCTTTGGAGTAAGACAACCAAGCGGTGTGCTTCTGTCACCATCAAACACACCGATATCCGAGTGCTTAGATTGTCTTAGAGGATCAAGGAAGGTATCGTAGAAAGCGTCCTTGAATTCATCTGAGCTATCATCTCTGAGATCGTTTGTAGGTATGACAAATAAACACCATCTTTCTGGTTTGTGTCGACGGTCTTTGATCGAAGTGTAAAGTCTGACGGCACACAGACGACCACTCTGCGATTCATTGGGTCAGACTTTGTTCATTGCCATCCCCATTCTAGCCTGTTCGCAAGATTCGGCTTCATCATCCCCAGTAATCCTGAGAAAGAACTGTTGACCCACAGTATTATTTAGGGACGAATTCAATTAACGGACATTGTCAGCATCGTAAAGGCGCGTTTCGGAAAGAGGACACAGCTCCAGTTCCAGATTCGATAGAATGCCCACCAAAGCGGTTTACTGACCTATATGTCGGCCATTTTCGATGTGAAAAGCATTATTGTTCACCAGTTGTCTTGGTTTGAGAGGTAGGAACTTGAGAGCAGAGGAGGGGAAGCGATAATTTTCGACACTTCCTGGCGGTTTCTGCTGTGGAAGGGAGTTGGTTTTGAGGACACTGCCCCAAATCCATGACTGAAAAGTTGGACTTGCATGGCAACAGATAGGATTTTCCGGAGTGACCTTCCTCGAGGCCAATGATTCATCAGTCTGATTCACTTGATGATGAGATGCTTGTCTAGACCGAGGGTACAGTGGATAGGTTTGTGCTGTCTGATTCTGATCACTGTTGTGTATAATGGATGTTTCTAAAGCTACATCAAGCTTTTGGGTAATACCGAACGTTTTTCGATCGTTCTAGGCTATACATCGGCAGTCACAATCAATCGTTGGACGATTAGAATTCTCTTTTGTTTGGGGGTACTTATTCTACTTTCATGCCTACTCGGTAAAGAGCAGTGCCGCAGCTACAAAAGTGGTTCTGTAGTATGTTTATGTTATACTGCTCCACTACCGAGACACTCCTGTGTGGTTAGTAGTGTGAGACATGCAACCTTACAAGTGCAGCTACTTTTCTTATGACTGTTTCTGTTAGGTGTGTTTGACATGGTTTTACATGGAAGGGCCAAAGCTCAAGTTAACATAGCCCTTTGGATGGATGCTGTACGGAAAACTGACCACCGCATCGAAGTTGCATGATAAGGTGGCAACTGATTGCATGGAATGAAATGATGCGAAAAGGAGAAACTTTTAAATTTACAATCATGGTCGTTGGTTTTTGTGTACATTCATAATATTTCAGGGCTGGTTATCAATGGTGGCTGAATTTTCTGATGACATGACTGTATAAACTTTCATGGACTAATGGAAAACTCAACGTTCTCCCTAACGTGATGACTTGCGAGGCCAGTATCATGCTCAGATTACTTTTGGTGGACAAATTCCAGTATATGTTTTCTATTTATTCGCCTGTAAGGCTGTTCGACTGGATCTGTAGGTCCGTTGAAAAATGTTTTAAGCCGCCCTGGGAATGACTCATCAGGAAAACTTGAAAAGGTGTCTATGGCTATATACTTTTGGTCTACAATCCACGCGAGATGTATGTTGGTTGAATTGCTACTGTTATATCTACCTATTTGTATCTTTTTCCTGTGTTTTATATCATTTGAAATTCTCCTGGTTCATTTCGAAGTTCCCATGTGCACTCACTCTGCTTTTAACCTCAAATTGGAGAATGGACTAGCGTTCTCATGGAAGCAAACATTACACGACTGTGCCAGCTTACAGATGAATAGCTTCATGGAACATTGGCAGGCAATTAGGATGGTGCTCGGTACATTTTTAAATGTGACTAACAGGTTGATTGACAGCGGTGAATGTGATTATGGAAATCAGCTATCATATACAACAGTCGATGTAGGCTGCAATCTGACTGACATACTGCCCATGGTGTATTGCATGTTGAGCAATGAGAGAGAAGATATGACTCAACTCTGAGCACACAGACTTGATGGACAGCTAAAATATATCACCACACGGTAAAACAACCAGCCTGGATGATTAGATGAGGATCATCCATGGATACTGGGATAAGAAGTATCCGGTGTACAACGTCCTCCTCGCTCGAAAGGTTGTGTCTGTCATACGGCGTTTGCTATGGCCACATGGTCCAGTTCTAGAGCTGCAGACCTTGTTATAATGGTTGTGGTTAAAATCTTTGTCAAGTTCCAATTGTGCCACTGTTTTTCTTTGTCAGTTGACCTCTTCTCTTGCAGTTGGTCATTGTTGGGCGCCTTTAACTTTATGATCGATTTCTACTTGCTGCTACATTTTCACAGGTTGCAGAAAACTGACCGTCAAACCGGTCTATCTTCGATAGAGAGCTTGTTATGGAACCTGTTATTAAGAATTCCTCCGTTTTCTGCTAGCCGATCATTATCTTGCTCTCGGCAGTTAGAGTATTAAATGTATGCACTCATTCTACGCCATCTTGGCTGGATTCGGCTAGCCGATATAAAGAACATGTCCGAAGTGGCAGAATAGACTGGTCTGAGGTGCCCAACTGTTGCTTTCGGCGTTCTTTTCTGTTTCTGAGATTCTACTTCTAAGGATAGGTTGTTGGGAACTGTGAACCGATTCGAATGAATGATCGTATGCAAATTCTTGATTTAATAATAACTTGTTTTCCGTTTCAGGTTTCAGTGTAATGCCAAACAACTTCCATCGTGTATTTTATGATGTATGCATATTTCCTGCGTGCCATCCTGAGGTTGTTATTTTATGGCCCATTAGAGACCCGTTCTAAAGAGCTGCGTCTGTAACATTGATAAGTTAGAATGCAGTTTGGACAACAAGTCATCTGAGAATGTATAATCCCCCATCGGGCTCTTATAACCGTTTTCTGATGGCCCAACATGCGTATCAGAACCCTGTCAAACAACTCTCGTGAACTTTGTTAAGAAATTCAGCAAGGTCAACACGTCAATCCATTCGGACTGGACCTTTCTACAAAGGTCATTGTTCTACGCGGAACTTAGAGGCCCGCTGGGTGCCTTTTTTAATGGCCTCAGTTGCATTTGTTGGACGTGGATCACTTTTGTTGCATCCACACGTAAGCAAAGCTGCCATTGATCGATTCAAGACACCTATAACTAGTATCAGCTCATCCAGTTCAACAAAAATGATGCTTGTCTTGGCACTGTAAGCTGATTTTTGTTACCCACTAGCATTTTAATTAATTCGTGAACCTTTTGTTATTTGGTTTATTACTCCTGATGATCACTTTTACTCGATATGCTGGGGCATTCTTAAATTCAAGAATGAAAATTCAGTTATGAACTATGCTGTATTCACATTCTCTATGACTGGCTGATCTGAATTTGAACAAAACAGGCAGAAAACGAAGACCGGTAGATGCAAGCATTTCGTATTGGTTCATCGGTACCAAATTTACAATAACATGAAATGGTTTCTCATATCGAATAGATAGGGGGTAGGGTGGATGGTCGATTTAACAGTAGTTTTCATCTTCACACGATTTGCAGCAGTGTTTCCTGCAATATAAACTTGAGAGAAGTCGACAAGTTTGCACGATGTATCCAACAACATATCACTGGTGCATGTTGCAGTTTACACAGTTTGTAATGTTCGCCAAGTGACCGTTTTTGGTGCTAGACAATCAGCTAGAGTAATGTTTATTTATTTATTTTCTCGTTTCTCCTTAAAGTGGCGCCCTATAAGACAATGAGGAGGCCTATGGGCTACCTAGATTCATCACATTGTGAACCTTTAGGCGATAAATTGTATTGTACTGCAGCGGTGACACGATGATGTTACCGCTACCACCAGAATTTGCTGTTGTGACCTTTGAGGTCAGTAATATCACATGTTTCGTTCACTCATTCACAGCGACCGTAAGCTTGACCAAGAGGTAATGTGGCTCGCGCCGCCGCTCACCACTACAGCGACATGGAAGAAGAATGTACTGAGCGAAGTTAAACAGAGGAACGGGAACTGTTTCGCCATTGACTACCGCATAGTGCCATCTCGGATAGCGTTTCTAGCTAGCGATTTGAGTAATCACGAGGATCCCAGCCAGGTGGGCGTTACTTACCGGCTTTACTCAATGGAGCAATCAAGGTCTTCATATTTTGTGATCACTTTGTTACGTTGGTCTCAGTAGATAGTGCCCGACACGGTAAACGCTCAGCTGGCGTGCGGAGTACGTGACTCAACCGTCGCAGGCTGTGCAACGTGATTAGTCGATCAGTTGATGGCACATCCTCAGCGTTCCTAAGCATGCGCTTAGAAACAACCGCATTGCACACTCGATCACCTTTTCATTCGTTATTGATACTGTGAAAAATAGGTTGTCAGTTTCAATCAGCACTTCTATGGTACAACGGTTTTGACTTAGTCTATCATTTAGCCGAAACCTGTTATCCATCTCGCGCATCCTGAGGCCATCCGTTGCTAAATTCGTGTACAGCCGGGAACCCTTGCACTGTCTGATCTGATTTATTCTCTGTTGGTTCGCTATAGAACGCACCCCATTCAGTGTGCGGACAATAAATTTCACTTCACTCGGATCCGCACATTTGGTGAGCCTGTGGAAGTTGTGCAAGATTAACCATGTTCGGTTGTGTGCATGTAGTTTTAGACCTCGATATATATATATATATATATATAAAGACGAGTGATTGGTGAGTACCCAACTGGTAATATTCATGTTTTGATTGATTCAAACCGGCGACAGAAACGTAACATTTACCTTGTACGTAGCCCACCATCCATACCAGACAAACTGTTAAAGCGACAACTGTTTGTCTATCTGTTCCAATCCTAAGTCATCTGATTCATCAACTAATTTGATGAACTGACTACCGACCTAAGATTGCTATGACAACCAGGCCAGAATACGTAAATAGTTTGTAACCTGTCAGCTAAATAGTGGTTCAGTTTTCTGATCTACATGTATGACTGCAGATTTGTTAAGTTGGTGAGCATTCTGTAACTTGTCGATCTAGTTAAACGCCTCTCGTTTTTTACTTTTAGAAGTTAACCGTCAACTGATCTTTTCTAAAAAGACGATGGCGCTTGCTAATTTTGTTTTGACTTCCAAGTCGAGTAGGTTCAGCTGACATCTACAACATGTGATCTTAGGTAACCAAGTTGGAGTTTCCTTATTCATTTAGACGCTTGAATTATGTGGATTACTTACAGTATTGGACGATAAGATTTTCGGATCTCGACCACAACTCGTTCGGCTCACGGTATGATTGTACGGAAAGTATAGATTTCCGACTGATATTTCGTTTTGATCTTCAACTATTCAACAGCCCAGGCTACCTCGTATTTTTGATACAGTCGATCACGTGAGCGCCATTTTTTTTACAATCGCCCTCAAGTTTTGATTGTCTACTTAACGAGTCAGTTGACTGCCACCACTATGAATCTGATTGTCAATCAAGCTATTCCGGATGTGTTGTGTTCCCCTTAACTTCGAATGATACTTTTTGCATAGATGAACTGCTATCTATAATAGTATGAGTACCTAATGTGTGGCACAATCTCACAAGAAACGTCATTGCACGGTAAACACGTGCTGTTCGTCTATTTTTTTTAGTGTTGTGTCTTCAATCCTTTATTGACCAACTCCTCCATAACTCACTCACCATATATGAGCCATGATAATGAGCAACATTGATCGGTTGTCCTCAACTTTTAGTCAAACCGCTATGGTCAGTTTACCACGAGCACATGAAATGACTCAGTCCATGTTAAATTAACCTTCTTTGTCCGATGTACAAACAATGAAGACAGATTTTCGCCGAGTGAGCCCAGTAACTCTTCAGCGGATGCTGTTGCATTTCTGCTATGCATGTATATCTCAAAGATTTGATCCATTTGTGTGTACTTTCTGATAAAGAGACTGAAAAGTAGGCTTGGATTGGGCAGTAAGGCATTGTTTGTGAAGTCCAATCAGATAAATAGACAAATCAGGACTTAATCTGAATTATTGTGTCACTAGACTCCGTGCGCGTTAATAACAGGCAATCGGGCATCTCCAGCGTACGTGTCGCATATTTCCGTCATAGAGTTCGACCGCGCTTCTATTGCTGTATTGTTCGGAATAAACCATTTTGTGCACACATGGTGGGCTGATCCAGTTAGGTTGAATCTGTAGAATAGTTTTGGCTTGCAATCATTTCTACTCCTTGTCCACACCTGTTTGCCATGTAAATTCGGAGCGGATTTCTAACTCTTTGTGTATTTTCTTCTTACAATTTTCCGGTTGAGTTGTTTCTCATTTAATATGCTGTCAGCATACTTATACTAGTCGTTGTCACTACACAAAAATGTTGTGATTGCTAATTTCGGAGACTTAAAGTACTCTCCATACTGACGTCGAAAGCTATTCTGTTCCTCATGTAGTGTACTGTTCCACGACGGTGGCAAAGTATTAGTCTATCGACATTTTGAAACTTCGTCGAATTGTATGCGTAGTAATGTGTCCGTAGCAGAAAGCGAACTAACTGCCAGTAACTTAATCACACTTACTGTATCCTTCATATGTTGGATTTCGGGAAAATTGCGTGATTATTTATTGAAGCCTGGAAATTTAGATTTTCCCTGCTTGAACACCATCCACATTTTATCGCAATTTTCTCATCTAGATGGGCTTTTCAGTTGGCTTACTTCGCGGAAAAGCATTGGGTTCGATTTTCGCTCTTGGAGCTCCTCGACAGTGCTTGTCCTAGTTCCGAACGAGATTTGAACTTCGGCCCTCGTAGTTGCATTGTCATTACCACACTTGTCTCGCAATCACGAGGGCCAGAGTGTACCTTCCGCTCCAAACTAGGATATACACTGTTGATGATCTGTAATAAGAGCGAACCTTGACTCCACTGCTTCCTTTCGGGGTACGCTAGCACATGAGCCTTTCCGGATTCGAAGGCTTTGATGAGATAGTTTGAGTTCAATTTATAGGAGTTGTTTAACTGTTTATTTTCTAACAGACTTCCACTTGGAGACTTAACCAAGGGCATTGCCAGTCCCTCCGGGAATTTTGGTGCTATTTCGGGTGTCGTCGTTTACGAGTGTTGCGAAAGAATTGTACCACGCCTTTCGTTTGCGGACGTTTTAATTGCGCTTGCCTTTGTGAATTCGAACATTTCGCTAAAATATATATCAACTTACCTTCACTCAGTGGGAGCTGGACGAGGTGTAGACCAACACACACTAGTGAATCTCACTGGCAACAATTTTTAAACGTGAAAGCCTTGCACCAAAATCAATGTTTTTGTCTATCAGCAACCTTTGAGCTATTTTCTGCTGAACGCTGTCTACGGAATCGTTGGCCTTACCGTTTTGTACGCTACTAAAGAATGCAGATTTTTCTAAGAATATCGTGTTTTTCGGTCTATGTTTGTTCGACAAACAGTTCTGTTGCGAGGCTGTTAATTTGTATCTTCCGTACATAGAGCTGTGCCTTTTAGGTGTAAGCAGATGGTAACTTATGTTAAGCTCGCGCCTAGTTCGTACATCTTTCAGTCTATTACACGAGGTGATTGCGTTTGTTATTGTTAGCAATTTGAATAAGGCGGTGGAAGCTACTAACCGGATATTGCAATGGCGGACGAGAAGTGAAATGATGAACCGGCGACTATAACCTTAGTTTGTCCGATTTAAACGCGATATATGCTACGCAGATGTTGGTTTGTCAAACTGATCTCCAGTACTCACAGACTGCATTATTATTGTTATTATTAAACCCATATATGTCCATTTTGCTTTCCACAGCCATCAAGCTCAAGCCACCTACCTTTAGAAGTTTCGTGTATACGGCACTACCAAAGCCCGTATCTACACTCACCTCGTCAGGCTCTCGCCAGCCAAATGCTACAACTAAACCTCGTAAGCGACGTCGTGCTCTGACCACCCCGTGGTACATTAAGGCAGTTCAACGCAGACACAGACAGAACAGATAATTAAAACTGTGCATTTTTTGCATTGATCATTTCCTCGCTTTCCTGAATGCCTTTAATTATCCTTGTAATTCTAGGGAATAAAATGTGGCTAATTTGTGCATTTAACTGGTCACGTTAACATCTTTTAGTGTTATCTGATCTTTATTTCCACATATTTTAACAGCATTTTTCATCTTATCCGTAGTTATTGTATAGAGTTATAAATGAGATTTCTTTGGCTGATTGCTACTGATCAACCGTACGGAATTAAATATAAACAGACTATGTTCTTTACATCTCTACTAGTTTGGCACACTTCTTCGATTTTGGTCGGTAAGCGAACGCATTTCGAGGTTCACCGTTGCATAGGGAGGACGAAAACAGAAAAACTGACATGTGATTTAAGAACGTGATCATGCGGCGATGGATCATGTATGCCACTCTGTCTCTCGGGTAAGCTTGAGCTCCCATGGAAAATAAGACCCTGATGACCCCGGGCTATTTCCATTTGTTCTCGTTAGGCGGTAACAACGCACGAGGCTCGTGTGCATGTGGATGTTATGTTTCGTTTTCAGGAAGAGTTCACGGTGGCCAATTGACGTTCCCGTCCGGACACCATGAGATGCATACTTTGACTTTTAGCGGCGTGAACAGTGCTCCGATACGCCAGTTAGTGCGATGTCCCAACTTTCCGTCAATTCTTGATAGATAAAAGATATAAGTAGCTTTCTGACTACATTTTTTAAGCTCAACTAGACATTTGGCCTCCGGATGATAAACTGGGTCACGGGATTTTTTGATGTTCAGTACGTGGCACATTTCCCACATCAGCACGCCTTCAAAGTTGGATCCCCAATCAGAATGTTCAAGCGTAAAATCCATTGGTTTTAACAACGGTCCAGGCGTCTGTAACAATAATAGGCCCGCCTACCACCACGTGGTAGAATAAATGATCACGATTAGCATTTATCTGTTCTGCTTGATAGTTTCAGGTGACGACCCCATCATCTCAACTACAGTCGTCTCATTTGGAAACCTTTTCGTCATAGCATGCAGTGGTTCCCGAGGAGGCTGACACGCTCTTAAATTGTACACATTCCGCACACCTCGACTGTACAACGCCGCATCAAGTCTCATGTGGAGCCATCAAAGTCGACGTCTTGCTAGCTGTTCAGCTTCATTTTGATAGAAATGGCCAAGTTCTTCGAGAAGCGGCACAAGATGATAGAGAACAGAAATGTGGGCATAGTTAGCCTAAGGTGTACTGATTCACCCTGGAAATGTTACGCCTTTTCTTGCATTGCTATAGTGTCCATAGACAAGTTTCTTAATTGGTTTTATCAAATGTTTAATGGGTCCACCTCCAGTTTAGGTTATCCCTTGGTAAACTGGATATAGATCTGGATGGTAGTTGCATTTTTCTTTTGCATCTCAGGACCCTGTTATGAGATGACTGGTATGGAATCAACTGTACGCGATGGACATTCCCCTTGTTTCTGTGGGTTTCAGCGACACTACACATTCATTCGCGTGTATTTTCCCTGAGCGTTGTTTATTCCCGAAGCCGGAATATTGGAGATGCCCGTGCCGGTATGCGGTCTGGATTCCTGCGGTTGTGTGTAGACGACCTATGATTTGTACGCACGAGACCCCAACTAGGTGCCGACGAGCATTTCGTCACTCGTCCTATTTTAGCGCCATCCTTTTCGGGTAAGACATTCTGATTTGTTTGCCATCAGCTTAGAGAATACAGCTTGAAAGCCCGTGTGATTGATGTCAGTATCTAAGCTGAAACGAACTCAGCAGACGCATCCTTAAAGGTGAAAACGAGCACTTTGCCAAGTGTGTTGCGTGGTTGGTTGGAGGTTTCCTCATGGTCAGTTGACCGAAGGAGAAAAGTGTCCTGTTTCAAGAATGATTCAGGGAATGCTGCAGTTTCTGCGAAACATAGAGCTGCGTTACTATGAAGCCGGAAGGAGGAGGCTGCAAACGCACCATTTCATCAGTCACTGCACTGCTGCAGCAGAGATAATATACAGTATATATTTAACGCCTCGTCGACAAAAACGCATCCGATCAGTTTTAACTTCCAACCAAGGTGTTGAAATTTACACAGAGTTTATGGTACGCTGGCCAGATGTTCCTTGGCGGTGGGGCCATGCACAGTGTTGCGGTCTAAGTAACGTTTGTCAGGTGTTAGCACGTGCGGCGCCGTGTGCGATCGGTGGAAAAGAACGTACGTTAGTTGGCCTGAATGGTACATTTAGAGATGAGTAGTGAAAGCAGGTCTACAACAAAAACCAGATCGCAGGTCTCAAACCACGCGCGCCTGGTGGATGCATCAAGCAAGTCATCGATTCCAGGTGGTGGAAAATTGTCTTTGTGACCACATTTTGCCATCTACAAAACTGTTATGATCCGCTGGTCAAAAATAACGAGGAATGGCTGGCCCATATAGAACAGAGCGTAACGATACTCGAAAAGAACATGACCTCTAGTCGACAATATTTTTACCCTCAAACCGCAGGCAACGTAGCAGACCGGCGTCTGCATATACCTGGTTTTTAAGGCGCCTCGAGGAGTCCTACCTGAATTGATGTATTGAAAGTGGAATGGGCAAATCAGAGAGGTGCGCTAAAATTGAATTCCCGTACGTTATACCGCGAAAAGATAAAATTCAGAATCATAAGCTATTTTTCGAAGATTTCAAAAATGAACCACTTCTGTTGAGAAACGAGCTTTCCCCTTGGGTGTCCGGTCGGTTTTACGTGAGCAAGGTTTCTCGACGATTTGAAGGGCATAAAATCTCATCAATCAACCCAGAGGCGCCCTGGTGCTCCATCCAATTCTGTCAATATATCGTTTTCACTTATAACGAAGGAGCAATGTGATTTATTTCCCAACGCATGCCACTCATTTCATATAAATAGTTAACCGATAACTGGACCATTTTCCGGTAAATATGTAGAAAATACATTGAGTGATAACATGGGATGGTCTCTCCATCTTGTCATTACGAAAGTCCGAAGACTCGTTTCATGTCCGGCGCTCAACTTAGCTCTTCGTTTCGTATCACCTAGTCAGTCAGTTCAGCAAGTTTCGTGTGCTCCCAGCCCGGAATTGTTGTTCATCTAATATTTTCCCTGGTTTATTGTTAAAAGCTACTTTCCGTCAGATCCTCAAAACACCTATCCTTTGAAATGGTATTCCCAGTGAACGGCCGGTTGATTTGACCGTTTCTCGCAATTTCATAGTGCGCAAACACTACAGTAAGGTCCAATCCGGCACAACCATTGCCCTATATTGGGATGTCCAAGTATTTTTAAATTTTCCGTTAAATTCTTGTATTATCTCTTATTTTGTTCCACTTCTACACTAATTCAGTTTTCCTACACTCGAACTAGGCGTAAAACTGAATCAACAGGTTTTTCAACATTTGATACTAGCCGTGACCGTTTCCTAACATTTTCACTAATTTCATTGCTATTATTATTTTTTCTGTTTGAAGCATCGTTCTCCCGCCAAGAATTTGAATAAAGAAGGCAGTAGGTTGACACTGCATGATTTACGTCTGGACAAGCTCCGTCGCATCTTTACGAGTGGACACTACAAATTAGTTAGTTATCAGTATGGGAAAGCGAACATGTTACCAGAAGCGCTATCTAATCATCGTCACACAGGCGAAAATTGCGCTATAACGAAGCTTTTGCCATCAGAAGGTTCAAACCCGTGTTGTGTGTTGAGAAACAATTGTTTGTAGGGTTGTCGCCACTATGGTAACGACAACGATTGTGCACTGTAACAGATGACGCTCCCTTGTGTCTTGTTCGCTTACTCATACTGGTAGATGAAGTGGTAAAGATGCAGGGAAATTTGTCCGGACGTAAAGCACGCAATATCAGCCTACTTTTTTTATTCAAGTTATTATCCTTATTATTATTTTTTGTCTCAGCGTACTCACGTGACCTCCATTAGCCGAAAATCTGTGTATGTAGAAGATCGAAGTCTTTCCTCTCCGGTTGTATACGCCGTACTGTTGAAAAAGTGAGTTGCCTCCAATTATGACATTGGGTGTGATGCCAGTGGACGAGGTTCCTCCGTTACTAGCGGCTTCAGTACAATAACAATGACGTTCGGGCCTCGATTTTCGAAGGTACGAGACCAAATGGTTCCAATGTCGCATTCCATGGTCCTGTCAGCTATGTTTAGTTTGCTCTGAAGTGTTAAAAGGAAGTCGATTATCGAAATGGCATCCAATGGAAGATTCGGTTCGACCAACGTCGGTTGTTCATGTGCAACCTCACCCAGATAGCGAGAACACTTAACTAATCAACCGATCCAATTTTCTTGAAGTTAGAATCAAATAATCAGGTGTCTGTGTCTTGTGCCGTTAAGTTCTGACCGGTTAACCCGTGTCTACTTATCAAATGTACAACAGCCCTTGTGTATGCGAGAAGTATCAAAGATGAAGACCGTAACACTTTGAATACGGCGAGAACTCACTGTTCAATGGGAGGGACAAATACACGAACGTAAAAACAAGGCAGCTATCACACGCGTCATGGTTCAGGCCACGCCGGTGGGCTCGCCATTTACAAACTGCGTGGTAGTAAGTGCGCCAGGTCTGCTAGGTTGGTTGTTATTACTCCAATAGCCATTATTTTCTGGGTAGCAGAAAAACTCAGTTGGATAGTTGAACAGTGCCATTCCCTATGCTGGATAATGTAGCTGACATCCGAGAGCAGACACTACCGGATTGATGGTACACGCCCTATTCACGGCCAGTGGTGCAGATGCGTTGACAGAGCTGAGAAATACTCAACGTGCATTGAAGTCTGTGGTGCCGTATAGAATCTATCTGGGGGTGCGTTGCGCCCTGTCTTCAGGAGTATAATCTGTAAACATCTCGGCAAGTAAGCGCTGATGGTCCCAGGTCAAGTCGGTTGGTTTCTTTTCAGTGTT
>JTDE01005326.1:7034-47207 GCA_014338405.1 Paragonimus skrjabini miyazakii
GCGAAAAAGGAAGAATTGAAACTGGGTGCCTCGATCCGTAGTGAATGTAGATGGCACACCAAAATTAGCGATCCAATGTCCCAAGAAGGTTTTGGAGACTGTCTTCGCTGAAAAATCTCTAATAGGCACAGCCAAAGGCCAACGGGTGAAACGGTCGATCGCGGTTAATATATACCTACAATCGTTGTAGGGTAGTGGTGGGCCAACGATGTCAAGGTGTGTACGGGAAAAACGGGCGTCTGGCTGGAAGAATGTGTCAGGTGTGGTAATCGTATGTCTGTGCACTTTATTCCTTTGGCACTCCATGCACTGTTGTGACCAGAGACGAACGTCTTTGTTCATAGAGGGTCCAACAAAGCGCTGTGCAATCAGCTTCAATGCGCCACGTTTTCCGGGATGAGATAAACGGTGAAAATGATTAAAAACAGTGCGACGATATGAACGTGGGACAAAGGGTCTAGGTTTACCCGTTGAAGTATCGCACAGAATGTCACCAGGTTGCGTCGATAGAGGCATGGTGGATAATTTCAGGGACTTACAGGTGGAAACGTCCTCCATCTTCTCACTGCATTGTTGGGCAGTAGCCATTTTAGATAAGTCGAAGGAAGTTGGCGCTTGGACTGATTTGAAATCAGGACGTGATAAAGCATCAGCAACGGTGTTAGCATCACCACGTAGGTGTCGAGTGTCTGTGGTGAATTGAGAGATACAGTCCAAATGTCTGATTTCACGCAGAGAGTACCGGTCGGGTTTGGCGTGAAAGGCAAATGTCAAAGGTTTGTGGTCGGCTTGCACGACAAAGTGTTGGCCTTCCAAAAGGTGCCGAAAATGACGGATCGTCAAATAGATTGCCAGCAGGTCACGTCCAAAGGTGCTGCATTTAATCTGTACTGACTGAAGCTTTTGAGAGAGAAAGGCTAAGGGATGTTGTTCACCATTCACTAATCGTTCTAAAACTGCGCCGATGACAGCGTTTGACGCATCCGTGGTGAGAAGGAGATGCGCACTTGAATCGCAACTGATGAAGCATAGTTTGGTGGCGTGGCATATGGCTTCCTTTGCAGCTGAGAAAGCTGCCCTGGCTTCGGGTGAGAGTTCGATTGATTCACGTTTGGAGTCCACCAGGTCTGTCAGAGGCTTTAAAATGTCCGCGCAATGAGGAATGGAGCGTCGATGGTAGTTAAGTATGTCGAGAAAACGTCAGAGTTAGACTACCGTAGTAGGTATCGGAAAAAGTCGAGATGGACACAACTTTCTTTGGCAACGGTGTGATGCCGGTTTGGTCGATGCGATGTCCCAAGAAATCCAATGAATTAGCTCCGAAGGCACACTTGTCGATGCTGATTTTAATGTCATACTGCGCGAAACGATCAAAAACAGCACAAAGATGAGAAAAATGCTTCTCGTTTGAGCGGCTAGTGATCAAAACATCGTCGATGTAGACGTACGCGAAAGAGAGTCCACGTAAAACTTCGTTCATGAATCGCTGAAATGCCTGAGCTGCATTACGAAGTCCAAAGGGCATTCTTGTGAATTCGAAAAGTCCAAAAGGAGTTGTAATGGCTATTTTCTGGATGTCCTCTTTTGTGACCGGGATGTGGTAATAGGCGCATACTAGGTCTAATTTGGAGAAAATAGTGGCGCCAGCGGGTCCCAAGGAAAAATCGTGGATGTGTGGTACAAAGTACCCGTCGGGATTGTGCAGTTGTTGAGAGAACGGTAATCACCGCAAGGTCGCCAATCGCCCGGAGACTTTTTGGGTACCATGTGTAGTGGTGTCGCCCAAGAGCTGGTTGAAGGTCGAATTATGCCCAACTGAAGCATACGTTCGAAACCAGCCTTGGCAATTTTGAGTTTTTCCGGATGTAAATGGCGTGGGCGAGCGAAAATCGGAGGACCACGTGTTGTAATGTGATGTTCCACACTGTGCTTAACCGTCTCGGAATGTGAGCACGGCCGAGTTAACGATGGAAAATCCTTCAACAGTGCTGCAAAAGACGGTGTTGGTGGAAGAGCGGGTCGGATGCCGATTGACGTTATCGTCGATTGGACACCGTTTACTGTGCATGCAGTGGTATTCTCAATTAGCTTACTCCTGTTGACATCAACGGAAAGGTTAAAGTGTGCCAGGAAATCGGCACCGATGAGTGGCGTTTGGACGTCAGCAAGCAGGAATATCCAACGGAAACATCGCCGGAGACCGAGATCGACACTGAAAGAGCGTTCCCCGTAGGTTTTGATGCGACGTTGATTTGCAGCCTGTGAGGCATACTGACCAGACTGAAGTCGATCATTTGATTGCGGTGGAATGACACTTAGCTCGGCTCCGGTATCGATAAGAAACCGCAAGCCGGTCGAACTATCTCCGATGAAAAATAGGTGACTAGATCCTGCCGTGCCAGCGACAGTCGTCGCCGTTACTAGCTGGCCTGCCGGTTTGACGGTGACGCTTGGCGGGTTCGGAACGTGCACGGATGGGTGCACTTCTTCGCGTTGTGTCGGAAGTTTTGGTGGTACCAACAACACCTTGATGGATTGCGAGGGTTAGATTGTGCAAATCGTATACGGTTTCTGGGTGGATGATTTTTCAGTTCATTGATCTGCATGACCATATTGTCCATACGATGGCACATTTTCTCTATCAAAAGTTTTAAACCATCGTCAGTAGTTGGGACTAAAGGGGAGGACGTGGGGACAGCTATGGTTGCGGCGCACGCCGGTTGTGAGGGGATTGTTTCTGATACCTTGTCCGCAAGAGCTGCTAATTTTTCAGCTAAGCTGTCATCATCCATGGCGGCCAGAATGTGTTGCACCGCAGACGGCAGCTTTTCCGCCCACAATTGCTTCAAGACGATGTCATCAAGCTCCGGTGAGCCCAAAAGGCCTCTCATATAACGTAACAACTGGGATGGGGACCGGTCGACTAGATCGACAGAGTTGAGCAAGTCATGCAGCAGTCTAGCTTCTGACCTACCAGTCCGTTTTATGATGGCGTCGTTTAGAATGGTATAGGGGGAATCGTATGAGACTGATTCCAACGGGTCTCCCACTTCTGCAGCGACATCAAAGGGAAGAGATTGCACCACGTATGAGGATTTTATTTTCTCTGATGTTATTCGCATGGTAGCAAAGGCAGCCTCAGTCTGGTGGAACCAGAGTCGAGGGTTTCTTGCGCTGTACTCGAGCAATTTTAAAGCAAAATTCTGTTTGTCTTTAATGTCAATGTCCATGAGGGTTGTCAAGCATTGCAAATAGCAAAAAAATGGATAAGGAAGTGTTTGGAGAAAATGGGCGTGCCCATCAATTTTGTAGTGGATCTAAACACTACAGGAAATCCAGGTGTGAATACGAGATCAAGAAGGTGGTAAAAGTGGATATTTGCCGCAATAGACGGTTGATTCTGCTAACTTTTAATTCTCCAAAATTCTGTGCACCAGAAACACCGAACGCAGACAGAACGCAAGGATTGCGATCCGAGAAGTGTAATTTGTATTTATCGGTTATTGATTAGTTCCATTAAGTTGGGTTTGAACGCCGGCTGTGTATGTGAAGTTGAGGAAAGTAAAAAGTGTGAATAACAATGAGAATTATGAAATAGAAAATAGTGTACAAAACTTTACACCATGAACGCTTCCTGCGTCTCTCTTCCTATGCCACCAATTACCCATGCCTCCGAGAAGTGACACCCACGGTGGTACTATATTTTCATAAAAAAATGATTCATCAGGTTCGAAGATTAAATGAGTTCCATCTTTTTGACGAATTCCCCAAGTTCGGTCTTAACAGGAGGGTTGTTTCTCAAACGCATTTCACCGTCTGCTTGGACTTACCGTGCTCAATGCCAGGCGTATGCGACGACGAAAATTAACAACTGTTTTGAAGCCTTTTTTCAACCTACTAGAGTACCACGTCTGCATAATCTTCGGCCGGCTTGCGTTGGTCGGCACCGAAATAGCCTCCTTTTTGCCCACCTCGAGATAGAATCCATAGTATCACATCCATATGCTGAGCCCGCTACATTTATTACGACAACCCCATCATAGCACGCACTTAGCACCAGGGCTGCAACACCGTATTCTAAACATGAAGTACAAACCCGCTGAACAATATACCTTCCTTGGATAGTGCACTTGTCTGGAGCTAAAATGTCATTGGCATCAGGCCACTTTGATATCCCGTGTTCTCACGGCCATGGAACACATGAGATGGCACAGCGGGATCCAAATGAGAGCACACGGACAGGCAGAAAGTGAGATAGCATACTGGCAGATGTCAGTGAAGTCTGCAGCCGGCAAAAATATAGACAAACAAACATCGGAATCATAAGCATCCATGGTCCGAAGATAGAAGGGTTGTAGCTGAAACGGTAGAAGTGGGAATCAATGTTTTGGTCGAATAAATAACGAGCATCAGAGTTGGTCAATATCCGTCGGAAAAGTAAGCAGCGAATCGCGTACACATGGCCAGTTACACGAAAGCATTGTCAATAAATAAAACAATACGCACGTTTTTAATGATAGGGTTGGACGTGTTACACATGTCTACACCATACCGAAGGTAGAAACAAACACGTGATAACGTGGACCGTTTTTCACTAGAGATACTGTCAGGGAAACAGACTGAATATATAATTCAGATGTATAACCAACCAACAGACGTGGTGGCATAGCTTTCATTAGGAATTACTGTGATATTTCGTGTACAATGTAGTGTGAACACCACGTGGTCGGAAACTACGATTTCTCTTATATCTCTAAAACCGCAAAATGGAGCGTTTTTGCAAGATGGGAATATGTATCCCACCACAAAAATTCCAATGGAAGCATTTTCCGAACGCAAAATCGATTAGGAAAGCTTACGTTAGGCTTTCATTAAAAAAATGGCGGCACATATTTTCAACAAATGTGCAAATATGGACAATTTTTTAGTGCAGCTGATTTTTTTCATTGCAGCACAACCACTATATTCGATAAAATCTACATATTTGTCCCGTAATATGAATTTTAATATTTCACGATAAATGTGAAAAATCTCTTTTCACGTCCAAATGGCTGTTTCTAACTCGTTTCGGCCTTGAAGCACCATACCGGCGAACTACACAATTGCCGAATTTTGTTTCATTCAAGGGTCGCTCAGGGCTTGTTTCGAAGGAAACAACGTCCACGGAGATGCATATGGCTATGTTAGTTAATGTTGTGACCTGCAATCCTTTGGCTTCTTTAAGAATCCCGGCTGCAACCGTGTTTTCTCGTTTGCCGGTTCGTACGCGTGATTCTGTGCACGTCTGCTATAGGGGCCTCATGCGAATTCAGTGTTGCTTTCTTCAGTCGTGCAATAAATTGCATGCAGCGGAAGCCTGCTATTTTCGTAACGGCTGATTTGTCATTCCATTCTTCAGGCTTGTTCAACTTGAACATTTTCTAGCGTTGTCCAACGCTTCCAAAAGTTCGGCGCACTTTTCGCTTAGCGCGCTTTTGAGTGCTGCCGAGTAACCTGAGGCCCACCTTGCGCTTTTTTCTTCTCTTGGTTGCTGCCGTTGGTTCCACACTAGACCAGAACTAACTGCTTATTTCATTCTCGAAAATTACTAGAAATATACGGTTGAGTTCCAACTCTACTGAGTCCTTCCAGTGTATGCCTATGGAGACTACGTTTCGATTGCTCTTCAGAAGAGGTGCCTAAATTGTTGGTGACCGAGGGTGCGGCGCATGCTCACTTGTCTACTACTGTAATACATACACTACAGTCGCATATGCAACTACTTCACGAGGTACACGGGTTTTTGCAGGTTTAGAAGTATCCGACTTGGTGCTGACCCACTTCTGGGTGGCATGGAATGAGGAGTTTGCCCAGGACTAATGTTGACCTGAGGAGGGTCGTCGCGAAAGCGTCCAACGGGAACATACGCACAAAGTTGACAAGTGGACAAATGCAACGAGGACATGGTGCGGTGCGAGAATCCGGTTGTCTACGCCGGATAATCGCAGGCACCAACAACATCTACACTTGTAACGACACAAGTCAATGATCTAGCGAATAATCATTGGCTAACTATTCCTTTGTATTTTTCGTTTCAAATGTGCAGACAAACAACGTAATGAGCAAGCCGGAACAGGACACGCACCAAAGAATTGCACTTCTAAGGTCAGAAAGCTCCCCAAAACCCACTTGTAATTGAATTGTAGAAAGGTCGGAATGGAACAAAAGAGTTATACCCTGTTTCTGTTTTGCACCACACACAATACACACGCTTTTCACGTGGCTCATTGTTCTTGTCATCCCGATGTTCCGTTGAGTGTCTGGTTGTTGTGTGTTGGGACTACTCCGTGTATCCTACGTTGATCCTATATTATCGTTTTCATTTCAGCGCATCCGCGCGCATCGTAGATTGTACTGATCTCTTGCCTGGGAGATAGTTGGAGATAGCCTCTTTAAGCTGTCTATGGACTGTGCGCGCTGAATCAGTAAATGACGGTTTGCAATCGCCTCCACGAAGGAGATCGGCCATCGGTTGCATTATACGAGCGCAACGAGGGATAAATCGACGATAATAATTTACCAGGCCACAGAATCTACAAAGTTGCTTAAAAGAAGAAGACTCAGCGTAATTCTGGATTGCATGAACTTCGGAAGGAAAGGCAGCAATTCCGTCGGCTGAAATTCGGTGACCTGTAAACTTCATGGTCGGCTTGCCCAGTTCGCATTTCGTCGAGTTGACCGTGATACCGCAGCTAGTCAGTCGTTCAAACAAACTACGCAGATGTAAAAGGCGCTCCTCTTCAGGAGAGCTGCCAACCAAGATATTGTCGAGGTAATGATAGACGAAGTCCAGACCGCTCGTGGCTTCATGCATGAAGCGCTGATAAGTCTGGGCGGCATTCGTCAATCCAAATGGCATTCGCGAGGACTCGAATATACCAAGTGGAGTAATCACAGCGGTCCTGGGTATGTCTTCCGTCGCCACTGGAATTTGTTGATAAGCGCGGGTCAAATCAATTTTGCTGAAGATATTTTTGTTTGCGAGGCAGGTTGGAAAATCCCGCATGCGTGAAATAGGATATATGTCAGGGACTGTTATTCTGTTGAGACCGTGGTAGTCACCGCAAGCACGCCAGTCTCCTGATTTCTTGGGAACCAAGTACAATGGTGAAACCCAAGAACTACCGGAAGGCCGAATGATCCCGAGTTCGAGTATGTGTTTGAACACTGCCCTAGCGACTTTAAGTTTTTCAGGGGCCAACCTGCGAGGCCTATCCGATACGGACGGGCCTTTGGTTCTTATGTGGTGCGTTATGCTTGAGATCACAGCGGGCACGGCGTTCGATGCCCAAACTAATTGAGGGAACTGTTGAAAAAGTTCCGCAAAGGAAGGTGGAGCAGCCGGTGTCGTGTGGATAGGACGGATGGCTGCAACGGACGTGCGATTGTCGTTAATGCCCAGGTGTGTAATGGCACCTATTAGCTTCTGGTGTGGGGTATCGACTGAAAGGTCAAAATGCCGGAGAAAAGCCATACCGATAAGGGCAAACGCAACGGCAGCGACAACGAAAATCCGACGAACGTTTTGTCGGAGGCCTAAGTCAAGTGTTAGCGAACGTTGACCAAAAGTCTGGATAACGGTGCCGTTCACAGTACGGATATGATGAGTGCCTGACAACGTCGCTTCGGATGGGGTCTGCGGGACTACGCTAACCTGCGCTCCCGTGCTCACCAGGAATGCGGTCCCTGTGAAAAAAACTCGAAAAAACATGAGGCGACTGGGTGTGGATGCACCAGCGACGTCCGTCGCCATTACTTGTCGGCGGTCCGGTTGCCGTGGAGCGATGAGGGAAAATGGCAATGGGTTGTACATCTAGTGGCCTCGGATTGCCCTCGGGAACGGATAATAGTCATATTATCTAGGTCTCTGCGCAAGGTAGCCACTTCCGCCTTGACCTCTGTAAAGTCGTTCGAGCGCGAACTTACGGACTGTTCCGTAGCTGGGGTCGTGGAAATGGCACTTACTCTGGGATTAATGGGATTGTTCAGAAGTGGTTGGAAGTGCTCGACCACTCGGTCGGTAATTTCGGCAGCCTCTGACAGCGGTTGGGAGCAGGCTACGTGCATGATAGCCTGGGCTGTCTCCAGCAGCCTCAGCATTCATAGCTCTCGCAATAGCGACTCGTCCATGTGGGAGCCACCGAGAAGTTGCTGCATTTCACGGAGCAACGTAGAGAGGCGTTTGTCACCCAGCTGAAATCCGCTGGAATGCTGCTGTAGGCGTGTCCTCTCTGACATGCTTACCCGTTTGATCACGACCTCCTTAAAGGTATCATAGCGATGTACCCCAGGCTGAGTGAGGAGAACATTACGCGGTTGCATTATGACCTCCTTCTGAAACCTGGATGCTAACTGATTGAATTTCGCCTGATCATACAAAATTCAGTTGTTGACGAACTCGACTTCAAGGTGAACAGACCACAGTAGGGGATCAATCTCCAAGAATGGAGGGATTATTAGCGTAATTGCGCCTACAGTATGCAAATCAAAGGACTTGGCATCTTCGCCAGACATGGTATACGCTCAACAGCTTGTAATATGCAAAAACGGGAAATACAGAGTAGGTGAATAAATATGGAGATTCGGTCAGACCTACTATATCATGAAAAATATATTACGGTAAGTAAAAATAACAAAACG
This sequence comes from Paragonimus skrjabini miyazakii, assembly GCA_014338405.1. Classification (NCBI taxonomy): domain Eukaryota; kingdom Metazoa; phylum Platyhelminthes; class Trematoda; order Plagiorchiida; family Troglotrematidae; genus Paragonimus; species Paragonimus skrjabini miyazakii. The sequence goes on from JTDE01005326.1 coordinate 15,714, forward strand.
CCATATAAAAAAATCACCCCCAGGAATTGACTCACCAAATGGCGTGAAACGAAAATACGAAGTCAGAGTACGCCGAATCACCAAAAAATGGGGGCCAAATTTCGGCGAAAATGCTATTGTCGGACTCACCGGTTTGTGGGAACTCTCCCACAAAGTCTCACTCCAGATTCGATGAGTTACTCGATGGTAATAATTCGAAACACAACAAACGGCGCAGTACTCTATATATTGCCACGACCGAGGAGTGAGAAAATGTACGACCAGCAAGCGTCCTGCGTGTAGCGCGCGGAACGGAAAGGCGAAGAAGTTCTAAGCTAGCGGACCTAGGGCATACAATTGAGTTGAACAAATATGCCTCATCAGAAGGTGTCAAAGTGTATAGCAAACTAACAACAAAATTTGAGTTGTTCCTGGAGGTCACCACAGGCGTTCGTATGAGGGACCGAAATCTGAAGTCAGGCCCGAAAAATCTTATGCAATTCTTGGCACATGGATTCCATGCCAGTTTGGATAGTTGCACTCGCCTCCACCGAATGTCATATGTTTATGTAAATACGAATGCGTTTTTCAAGGTCCTGTATAGTCATACATTGAGATGAATACTTGCGTCACTGGCGGACTAGTGTCGTTGCATCTTTTTTTATTTACATGTGGTTAATCGTGATTCGTTGTTGGAGTAAAAACGTTTAAAAATCTTCATCGGGCATTCAGTGGGTTTGCTGCAAATTTAGGAAGTTTTTGAACTTTACGTGACATGCACCTCAAACTTGCGGACAGAAACCTAGGTTCTGTTGAGAGTTTCCGGGTTTGGTGCGGGAGTAAAGCTGGGTAAAGTATGGCTGATCCACATATCAGCAAAGTTCCTGCAGAATAATAGAACAGTGCGGTCGTAGTGTTAGCCTCATTCTGCTAGGCGTTTGGGACAATTGCATCAGATCCCGGCGAGTATATTTCCTGGATTTGATGAAAAAATGGATATCACAAATCTGAATAAGTCCTACTGACACTGTTGATAATAGGACGGAAGATATGTGCAACAGCGCTAGATTTCTTATTGGTGACGAAGCCGAAGTGAGTGTCATTCCCCGAAGAATAGATACGACAGTCACAACTTACTCACTTGCAGTAGAGGAGTTTGTTTACGCTCGTGACCAAAATTGCCTCTCACTTTTGTACATTTCTCCAGGATTTCCAAAAAATTACAACTGCTTTTTACGACCTCGTCACACTTACACACAAAGTATTCCACCCAACCGGTACTACAAACCACCATGCTGCCGTTCAACGGTGTTGACTGTTTTCAGTTGAACTGAAAGCTCCTAAAGCTGAAGTTGGTCGTACACGCAGATGGGTATTGTTCGGTTGTTAAGCAGTCGGAGATCGGTCTGATTTGGTACGGTTCGCAAAACTTTGGACGACTGACTTACGTTTGATGATTTTCGTGCACCGAAAAATGTCACAATCTGCGATCGTTATCCGATTCCCCACATCCACAATTTGTGTCTCACGCTGAACATAAAATTCGTCCTTCTAAGAACTGGTTCACTGCGGGCATCCCGTCATATTTCAGTGTCCCATGACGACATTTTAAAAACAGCATTTTTAGGATCTGTTGTGACCAGAGGTCGTGTAGCTTCTCAAACGATCCCGGCTGCAACCGTGTTTCCCCTCTTCTCTGTTCTGTACGAATAATTCTATGTAGGCCTGCAAGATGAAACCTGATACCAACTCAGTGCCACTTTCTTCAGTCGTGTAACTAATTGCACGCAGCGAATGCTTGCTCTTTTAATAACGACTCATCTATTATTTCATTCTTCAATGTCGCTTAACCGAAACCTTTGGAGCGTTGTTTAACACATTTGAAGGTTCCTTGCACTTTTCGCCTGGCGAGCTTTTGAGTGCCGCTGATTGGGCTGTGGCTGATCGCGCGCTTCTATTCTTTCTTCTCTTGGTTGCTGCCGTTGGTCTATCTCCAGATATCTCCACTAGGCTAGTGCAGGAAAGATGCTGTTAAGAGAACCTTCCCGACGTCTTCTATCTGGCCGAGCGTGACGCGGATTGGCCGAGAGCGCCCGTCTTGGTGGGATTTACAAAGACTGCACAGCGTGGGTTTATCTTCTATGCCTAGCATAAGTAGATCGCAAAGAGATCTCCACTGCAACTGATCATCAGCTTCTTTCTGATTGGGCAACGTGCTTCCGCTTTCTGCAGCGTTATAGATAATGAGATTATGTTTAGCGAACTCCGGACAGTGACTACGTCTAGGTGTATTTGTGTCCTGCGTTCTGAGCTTAGGCTGTGTGATTACGGCTTTCGACTAACGGCTTAGAGCTTTCTTGGTTCGTGCCAATGCGTCACTTGGAGGTACCAGCTTGCTGAGACACTGTAGCGATGCATTTACCACGCTTCCGCTTAGTGCGGCCTGTCAAAGCTGGTTTACTAGCTAATACAGGAGATGGCGGACTTTGGTTGTGTGTAGCCAGGATGAGTTTGTCTACCGTTGGAGTATCGGGACTGCATATTGTAGAGATTGAGGAACTGATTAACTCGCTTGTTTTGTCTGTATCCTGAATGATGCTGTCCTTACGGATGATTAGTCGGCATGTCACGCAATGGTATCTGTGGACCGGAGTGGGTGAGTCTCGGAGCCTTAAATACAGGTCTATGGGGAATTCAGGGTCGCACTTGTAGTGAACCTAGTAGTTACGGAAGTCACAGGCCATGGCGTTGCTGCGAGGCTCAACTACCCTTAAGAAACGGACCACAAACGTCCGCAGTCGGACTGGTGGCACCTCCCATGCTAGTTAACTAACTAATCTTTAGAGCTTATATAGTTTAGGAAAATAAGGATAAAGAACAAGGCGAATAGATCTTGCCAAACGTGCTGTCCAGTGAGTCTCTAAATTGCCACGAGGTATTGCTCTGTTGCTGCAGTTGATGGCATGTCAGTGGCAGCAGCGTCATGAGATGAATTGCGTGCAGCAGAAGTAATTAGAGAGATTTTGAAGCCTTCTATTGGAGAAATGGCGCTTCCACTTAGATACTTTGTGGTAATACAGTCGTTTTCTCTTCTCAAAAATTCGTCAAGTTAAGTTTGGCTTTCGCGCAACGCATAAGGGAATACGACCATCAAATTCTGAACAGGATTTTGATCGAAGGTTTTACGATACCATTTTGTAGGTAACACAATTTGTAAAAACAGTCGGCTGCATACCTCAACTGTAACCATAAGCATGAACCGTGAAATGTGCCACAAGTCACAATTCGACTGATCACAGTTGAACACTCATTACAAAATGGATTTGGAAATTCACCTCACAACTCCCGTTAATAATGCAAGCAGGACAGCAAAGGTTCTTCTCCAATGAAGTACGCCAAATTAAGGCAAATTGGTTACACAGTGGCCTATAAATGAGTAAAACCATGTGTATGGGTTAAGAAAAACTGAGAGGGAGTTATAAACAAGGGGAACAAAGGAAAAATTTGGGCACCAGAAGTGTTTTGGAAAAATCTCCCAACAGATCCGGCCCCAATATCACTTTTAGACGCTGCATCGTCCTTCGAGTGCCTTACTTTGGTTACTCAACCTTTTCTGTATCACACCACTTATGGCGTCACTGTCCGTTAGTTAATGCACAACAAGTTGAATAACGTTTACTTCCATTACTAAAAGCGCGTTTACTTGTTAGGCCATTTTTATTTAATCGCATTAGCATACATCAAAACGTGGCGGGGGCACTTGCGTTTAAGCAGCCACTTCTATCTTGACTTGGCGTGCGAGATGACTGACCGTTGTATTACAAAGCCATTTGGTTGCTCTCGTCCTAATACTCATTGTGGTATCAAGCTAGCGCATGAGGGATGTTGCTGGCATAGTTCCGGAGAGGAAATAACCTTTATCAGTAGCAATAATTTGTCAGTGGATGAGGTTTTGATGAAAGGCACTGGTAGGTTCGTGTTTCGAAACTTCATTGCTTCACCTTATCAGAAGACGCTGCTAACATCAACTCACACGTGATGATTTCCAAACCACTTCAACCATATCATCCACATCTAAAAGCTGCATTATAACCTCTGATGGGCGTGATACGCAGGAGAATAAGAACGGTGACGAAGAGTTAAACGGAGGTAGAGCACGCTGGTATGCAAGTAAACTATTGACCAGATAACTTACTAACAACCATCAGCACAAAAGGTAGGCTAGCCAAGATTATTGTGCTGGAAGTGATCCTAGAGGCTAACTTATAGCTGACAGCGACCAGGCTAATGTTTCGAAAGTCCAAGGAGTTGTTGTCCGAATTGCCGATGGACGCACGAACACTATTGGGAACATCACGTGTATGTGGGGGGCGGGTCATCAAATAAGGTGCTGATGTTCATTTCGGTGTAAAGGAGTACGATGAACAGGCGGTCCGAGGACGATGGAATGAATCCTCACAATGCGTTTAAATACGGCTGCATATTGATGGAGCGACATTGTTCGGGGGCCAGGTTCACTGTGCCTAAAACGCCAGTGTTCGTCATCGGAATATTTTGCGACGAGTGGAAACCTGGAAATGTGCATGAATACCCTGCTGATGTTGTCGCTGATCTGAAGACTGTTTTGAGGAGTGGGGCTATGCTGTTCTCCTGCAATGTCCACGAAAGTGTCATGCTGGATTGTATTATCGGTGATGCGCCCGCTAGGGCATTTTTCAGGCAAGCTATGAACCCCACCGGATATTATGCTTGAGAGAAGTGCACTGCGTGCGGTGTGTGCGTGAACAGGAAAACGGTATACCCGAACGTGGAGTACAAGCCGAAAAATGATGCGGATTTTAGGTGCAGAAGACAGTTCGAACACCACATAGATCATTCGCCCTTTGAATGATCGCATGTTTCTCTTTGGATTACGTATACATTTTCTGTTTGGGATTAACGAAAAGAATCATCTTACTTTGGAGATCGGGACCGTTACAACTGGACAGTCGTCTTGGTTCCAATGTGATTAAGGTGATAAGTGATTGAATCGGGCTTATCTGCTCAAAAGTGCCAGCTGACTTCCCTCGGAAATGTCGTGCATTCCTGGAGTATGAACGATGGAAGGCAACAGAATTCCAGCAGGTTTCGTTGTACATTGATCAGGTTGCATTGGAAGGTTTCATAGATGAGAAGGTTTGCGAAAATTTTATGAATTTCTCCATTGCATCAACATACTGTGCAGTGTGAAGTGATATACGCACTACGTGAATTTTGGTGGTGTCTCTATTATGAGAAACATTGTTACAGTTTGCAGGTATATACGGTGAGTCATAACTTGTGCTTAATTCGTACTGTGCGAGGATATGTGTTTGCATGGTGCACTTGATTTCTATTCGGCATTCCGCTTTGAGTCAAACATTCACAGACTTCGAAGTTTCGTCCATTCATTACATTTGCCCGCGTCACAAATTTTCCGTCGCATTACGGAAAGGATGTATCGATCGGACGTGCACATGAATACGGTTGTATCGAATGACGCCGCATGCTCGAACGTACAAGTTGCAACAAAGAAGGGTTGCCACTTTGTATTGCGAAATTCCCTGTACACCGATAGAAAGCTGAACGATGTTATGTTAATCGGATGGGGATATTCGGGTACCCAACGTGAAACTAGAGGACAGCGAAACGCACTTGATGTCGGTAATTACACTCCCAATTTGTCTACTGCCATTCGGTTGATTACCTGCTCAATCTGGGCTGTAAGTCTGTTACTGGTTGCATTGGCAACCTGATGAGGTCGACCATAACAGACGACTTGGCCGCAAGTGTCAATTGGCGAAGAGTGAATAATCGATTCCCCTTGGCATCTACCACGTTTGCGCCCACAACCGTTTGTAAGTTGTTCGTTGACCAACTGACTTACATACGTTGCAGAAACCCTTATAAAACAGCAGTGCATCATGCTGTCTCAGGTGGTTGTGAGAGAGAAAATGCAACGGTGGGTGCAAAATACGAAGAAAAAAGTATCAAAGAAAATAAAACGAACGGATGATACAGTAGGCGAATGAATCATTGTTATTTTGTACATTTGCTCATGCTTGTATACGTTGTTCTCATTTCCCAATGGTCTTTTAACAACTTCTTGATATGGTGATATCGCCGTAATGATCTGTCTTGATATCCTCGGAATTAGGGCAGCAAATATGTCGTGTTCGTTAACGACGGCATTTAGAAACAGTGCCGGCAGTCGTTTGTAACGAAACAAGGGCTACGAAAATGTTTTCCTTTGACCGTCTATTGGGTGGCTGCCAATTGTTCAGTCAACCCACTTAATAGACCTTCGTAAGACGGTCAACAGACACTCAATAGGCGGTCGTGCTACCTGATGGCATTTGTGTGATACATTCATTCCATGATCGTCCATATGGTGTGAAACATGTTAAGCGGCACGTCGGCGGATCACATGAACGGAACAATAGAGAAGTGAACATCAGTGAAATGTTTAAATTACATGTACAACACTATCCGTATTGTTAAGCAAGTCGTCCTCAATTGCCTCTGGCAGTCTGATTGGTTGGTGTTGGCAACGGCGTTCATTTGAAGTGAAGAGTCTTGGATAAGAGCTTGCTAACTTTCTGCTGAACTGTTACACTTTTTAATTTAATCTCCCATAGCCGTGCATTCGGCTTGAAAGGATAATAAATATTCGCTTATTTTACGGTAGCTGAGAACGTAGGAATGTACGTGTTGAGAGTGGTAGTGAAACGTTTGAAAACATGCATGGCAAGTGCAACAAACACCGCCTTAATATTTTGCTGTTGCATAAGGATTCATACAGCTACTACACTTTGTTCACGAATTCACTGGTCTTTCAGTTTTCGCAAACAAACCGAACTTATGTTCAGATCGTTTGCTATTACTACTTATCCTACCGTGTCTACAACTTCAGAGTCCTGGCAGTCTTCAAAATGCATAATTTCCCATTTGCGCCGTTCATTCAAGTTTATTCCAGCTGACAAAATGTGATGGCGTCCTACAACCTTGTCGGTCAATAGAAACTCAACAACTGGGTGTCCACTATTGTATCGCCATTAGTAATGCAATTGAACTTGCGAACACTTCTTGTTCACGTCTTTGAAATCTTAAAACAAAAATTCAAATGGCGGAATCCATCCATTTTAAGAAATTGAACACATCACAAGAATTGGTGAATCATGGTTATTGAAAATTCACAAATATCGTAATCATTACAACGACACTTCCGGTCTGCTGATACGATATGTTGCCCAGTTTTCCAAGTTGATGCATTTTTGGTTCAATTTCCTATGCTAAAGCATTTGGTTTGACCTATGCTTAAATCATAACAGTCCATAGTGACGTTCATTGAGCGTTCATTGCGTTGACTCAGGAACAGTGGTGATTGTTCAGGACGGTTGAATAATGGGATTTCCGATCGGAAGCTTCCTGCCCTAGGGCAATCACTATGGAAAGAACTACACAAATAAGTATGGTTGGCATATTGTAGTGTCTGTTCTGCATACCGTGCCTGATATATGTCTCTCTGTGCGTCTTGTTGCTTGTCTTGTTGGCAAGTGTGTAATGCACAAGAGGTCAGTACAATCTCCGATGCGCACGGACGCGCTGAAACGGAAACGATAATATACGATCAACGTAGAATACGCGGAGTAGTCTCAACACACAACAACCAGTCACTCAACAGAACACCGGGATAACAAAAATCAATGAACCACAAGAACAATGTGTGTGTTGCGTGTGGTACAAAACAGAAACAGGATATGACTTTTTCGTTCCATTCAGTCCCTCCTACAATTCAATTGCAAGCGAGTTTGGGGGAGCTCGTTGACCTTATAAGTGCAATTCTTTGGTGCGTGTCCTGTTCCTGCTTGCTCATTAATGTGAGAACTCCCCCACAAAGTCTCATTCCAGATTCAATGTATCACCCAATAACAATAAATCAGAAGGCAACAAACAACGCAGTACTTTATATATTGCCGCGACTGAGCAACAAGGAAATGTACAGCAAGTGAGCGTCCTGCGTGTATCGCGCGGAACAGAAGGGCGGACAAGTTCTATGCCGGCGGAAATAGGGCATAAAATTGGGCTAATCGAAAACTGGTTTTACTGGTTTCACTGGTTTCTTGCGGAGCTGGAAGTATGGAACTTGTGTAGTGTCCCCGCCTTGAGATACTCCGTTAACGTTCAGAAGTACGGAGTTTGTGGTTGAACAAAAGATTCTACCTCGGTTTGGTTGTTGTCCGTCCGCACTGATCACATGAACTGCTGAAACGGTGAGAATATGTGATGTGTTGAGTGGTGAAACAGCTATCAGCAGTCGGGCACCTGGGAAGGTTACACCATTTTGTTGTATAACAGTGGGAAGGAAAACCTATACGGAGAAGGTAAGGGTAAATGAGAAAGACGGGAGAAGAAGAAAATGACAGCAATGAAGGTAGATGGGGCTATAAGTGTCCGACTGCCAATGACCATCTTGACATAATCCAGCCACCTAATTGCATTTTGGATACTTTGTCTGACGTTGCCATGACAATCGTCGCCGGAAGTGCGTTCCAGGTCAAACAGACTCGGACAAGGAAACTTTGCCGTCTACAGTAAAAGCTACTACGTGGTATACAGATCATGTATTTAGTTCTGGGCAAACTCCTCATTTCATGCCACCCAGAAGTGAGTCAGCAACAAGTCGGATACTTCTAAACCTGCAAAAACCCGTGTACCTCGTGAAGTAGTCGCATATGCGACTGTAGTGTATGTATTACAGTAGTAGACAAGTGAGCATGCGCCGCACCCTCGGTCACCAACAATTTAGGCACCTCTTCTGAAGAGCAATCGAAACGTAGTCTCCATAGGCATACACTAGAAGGACGCAGTAGAGTTGGAAATCAGCCGTTTATGTCCAAAGACGTTTGAGTATATGATATGTAGTTAGTTCTTGTGTAGAAGACTAGAACGTTTCTTTCTGGAATCGTGCATATTCTCCACAATAATTAAACCGGAAAACGTATCAACGGACGACGACGTTTATTGGAAGTAGACTGGGAGAGCGGGCTGTGAGCAAAGCATGACGGAAGACAAGCACGACCAACCAGTAGCAAGCGACCGTAAGTTGTTGTCATAACTGTGACCTTGGACGGCCAAACAAGCGAGAGAATGCAGGCCTGCAGATAAATAATGTCAACAGTGTCGACAGTCGAAATAAATAGCAAGAGGTTTGGAATACGTGGTAAGCCGCAGTGTCTCTACAGAGGTGCCCCCTTAGAACGCTTCGAGCTTGAAAACCTCCGGCGAAAACAACTGAAAGTTGAGTTAGAGACAATGAAGTTACCGTTGTTTGAGTGGGGACAAGCCTACTCCAGAACAGCTACCTATGCTACGTTAAAGAGGGTTGGTAACGGTGAAAATGTGTCAGTCTGCTTGCAATATTTGGAATTGTCAACGTGTTTTTAGGTTGGCGCCGTCAGAGCGGGCTATCCAATCCATCAAACTCAAGGAGAAAAATATGGAAGGTAGGCTTCCTTTACTGCTGCAATGACAGACTGAAACGTGGTCTGCTTTCACCGTGACCTGCGCGCGACCTGCAACGTGTAAAGAAAATAAGTACTTGGCGAGCAAAAATTATATACAGGCTCACCGTGTAACTTTCGAGTGTTTTTTGAACTGCACGTATTGCTTGTCAAAATTCTTCTCTTTTTTGTTTTGCGCTTTTTGGCTTCTAGAATGAGGAATTTGCTGGGAATAATTTACGTGCGGTAACCAGCATCTACAAAGCGTGCTGGAAGGTGAGCGCGACGTCCTCATCGCGTGTGGCGAGAGCAGGCGATGTGGAGGTGCCTGGCGAAGGAGACATTTAGGGATGGAGGCTGCCACAGATGACTGCTAGAAAGCTCGGGCAATGTCGCAGTTTACCTTGGCGACTTTTAGACGAACGATGAAAACTGTGTCATGGCGACCATGACGGTAAATCGTGAAGTGCTTTGACCTTTGCCGAAGCACCTTGAAGGGACCCGAGTAAGGTGGAGGAAGTGGCTTGCGTGCATCGTCACAACGGACAAGTACATGTGAACAAGTGGCCAACTCTTTGTGCATCCGCACCGGCGTATGTATGCTGCATGTATTGAAAAAGTAGGAGCAAAAGTCGAAGAAAGAGAAGATGTAGATGGAGGGGCGAAACAACTTCACCAGGCAGACGCAATGTGCAGCCGTAGACCAATTCTCCCGGGGTGCATTGAAAATCAGACTTCGACGTCCTTCGGACCCCTAGAAGTGCAAGGGGAAGGGCTTCACGCAGTGCCGATCAGTGACGGCACAAAGCAAATCCTTAGGCAACATATGGAAGCGTTCTACTGAACCATTCGAGAAGGATTGTATGCCGTGGTACCAATGCACCGGCATCAAAGAAAGTTCGTCATAGTTCTGAATTTTGGGCAGTTGAAATGCGAACCGCCGTCCGTGGTAATGGTTGTAAGGCATCGGTAGATGGCCACTCAATGTTCCAAGAAGGCGTTCACGACAGCCTCTGAGGTGCACTTCTTCAATGGGATGGCATCTGTCTATCTTGAAAATTGGTCGCTACAGGTTAAGATGTTAACGTAGCCGCATGAAGGCGGTAATGGTTCAACTAAATCGAGGCGGGTGTGTAAAATCCTAGCGTCTGGTGGACCGAATGAAAAGATTGGGCTTTGTGTATGTCTATGCACCTTGGAAGGTTGGCCCTGTATGCAACTGCGTGTCCAACTACAAACGTCTGGGTTAACCTTAGGTCAGACAAGTCGGTCTGTTACTAACGTAACGGTGGCGCGAATACCAGGGTGCGAGAGTTCGTGAAGCCGACTGAAGACAGCGCGCTGGTAAGCTAGTGGCACTACGGACCTCAGAATACCTATGGTTATATCGCAAAGGATGGTTCTGTCTGCATTAGGCAGCGGAATGGCGAGCAGCTTTAAGGAGTAGCGTTGTAGGAAAGTTTGGAAAGCAGGCTCTCGCGCTTGGGCCGCAGCTAGATTACTAAGGTCAACAAAAGTAATTGCGTGAAAGAGCGTCAGCGACAGGGTTAAGGGCACTTAAAACGCCGTGTGTTGCAGGTAACCTGAGAAACCTAATCCAGGTATCCGATCCCCTGGGGCAGTACCTATCTGATGAGGAAGCGGGTGTGTACACCAAAGGCTTGCGGTCCGAAAACACAATGATAAGACGACCTTCCAATGCGTGGCGGAAGTAGCGGACACCTAGGAAAATAGCAGATAATTCTCTTCTGAACATGCTATATCGAAATTCGGCAGGTAACAATCGTGTGGAGAAGAAACCTAGGGGTTGCCATTGGTCGTTGACAAGCTGTCATGATACGGCACCGACAGCTACATCTGAGATACCGGTGAAAAGAGAAAGTGGAGTCCGAGGGCCTGGGTAGGCTAGAAGAGTAACATTGAATATGGCCTTTTTTAGCTCAACGAATGCCGCGCGCTCTTCGTCTGTAAAATTAAATTTACGTGTGCTACCTCGGAGTAGGTCTGTGGGGGTTTGCAGAAGTTGCATACAATGGGTAATAAACCGGCGGTAGTAATTCACTAGGCCGACGAAACGTCGAAGCTACTTGAAGGAGGTCGGCTCAGAAAAGTCATTGACAGCACCTACCTTCGTTGGCGAAACTTGGATACGTGAAGCTGAAATACCGTGGCCTATAATTCTGCACTGCCCTTTCTAAGTCCGCACTTAGCTGGATTGACGGTTACCCCGTGATGGGCTAACCTGGCGAACAGGGAACGCAGATGTCGCAAATGTTCTTTGGAAGAACTGGCCACTAATATTTCACCTAAGTAGGGGTGGACGAAATCTAGGCCTCCGCATACTTCATGGATAAAACGCTGGAAGATTTTTGCAGCGTTATTAAAGCCGAATGGTATTCGAAATGATTCAAGTAAGTCAAAAAGCGTGATAAGCACCGTTTTGGGGATATCGGCTTCTCCCGCTGGAATCTGGTGATAGGCGCGAATAAGATCCATTTTACTGAACAAGAATTTGCCAGAAAAGCAAGCCGTCAGATCCTGGATGTGAGCGATCGGATGCCATTTAGAAATTGTGACCTGGTTGCTGCCACGATAATCGAAACAAGGGCACTAGCCACCCGATTTCTTTGGGACCATATGTAGGGGGGAGGCCCCTGAAATTTTAGAAAGGCCGAATACTTCCAGTTTTAGCATGTATTCGAACTCCACTCTGGCTATATTACATCTGCCTGGAACCAATAATATCGGTCCGCAATACACCGGTGGATCTCTGGTCCTAACATGGTGCGCGCAACCGGAAGAGATTGAGAGTTGCTCGTTCGTGGATCGAACGAGCTGTGGGAAATCCGATAATAAATATGCCTAAGGTTGTGGAGTTTTAGGCTGAAGGATAAGAGGACTGGTGACCACTGCATATGCCTGTATGCCACTGACGCTAAGCTTTGTACGGGAATCGATCAGCATTCATTTTCGGGTATCGACCATGAGGTTGAAATGCAGGAGAAAATCGATCCCCAAAATAGCAAATGGTGCGACTGCGATTGCAAAATCCCGGCGAAATATTCGCCGAAGACAAAGGTCAAGCGTGAGTAAGCGTTGACCATAGGTAGGTATGGGCGTGCCGTTAGCGGCAAGAAGCACGGGTAAGGAAAAGAAGGTCGCCTTTTACGATCAAAGGGAAAGCACGCTGACTTCCACCCAAGTATCGACCAGGACCGTGATCCCAGAACTTAAATCCGTAACGTGAAATAAGCGACTGTTAGGAAGGGTGCCGGCCGCGTTTGCTGTCATTACGGGCCAGCATGAGCGTTCTTCTAGTTGAGCTATTTGCAAGAGGCGACGCAACGCTCCGTCTGATTGCCGAAATTGTGATACCAGCACAAATCACTTAACATCTGAGGGAGTTTACGTTAAAATTTACTCCGGTGTCGACGGGAAGGTGGACATGCCCTGAGACGAGCAAGATTGCATCGGAAGGCTGCAATCTCCGTCCAAACAGTGCGTCAATCACTTGGCAGTGGCGAACAGGATGATTCTTACGAAGCTAAAATTTCAGGACTCCAGTTGGTCTCTGCTGTGTGGCAGTGAGGGAGACAGAGGAACCGGTACAAAACGGTTCTGTATCTTGTCTACGAGCTGTGCTGCATCCATAACTCTTTAAGGCGTGTCTCATCTATGGATGAGGGGACCTAGCCACTATTGCATTTGGAGCAGCAAGTCTGACGGTCGCTTAACTCCCAACCGCCGATCCCTAAGGAGTTGTTGTAGCCGTGATCTATCAGACGGCGTGATCCGTTTCACAACAGCTTCCTTAAGGGCTTCGTACCTATATTCATTGTATAAGTTCAGGCGGAGGTTGTGTACTTGCATTGTGACCTCTTTAGGAAGCCGGGCCAAAAGCTGACTAAAGTGTGCTTGACCTGCAGCAATGCGCTGGTTGCGGAACTCCGCCCCAAGTACATAAACCATAAGGCGGGTTCCATATCTAAGAAATGAGGAACAGCAATGATGACTGCTCCTATCAGCGGCTTCTGTTATCTGTCCGTTGCAAAACTGGGGCGGGAATGAAAGAAAGATATGCACTCAATATAAAAAAAACAACGAAAAGCTGCGTATATATACGGACAAAACAAAATTATTGTCAAATAAGTCCCCGGAAAAAAAGCGGTTTACCGGGTTTAATAGATTTCGGGTTCACTAATTTGCTGCGGTGAACCGAAAAAAAATTGCTGAAAGAAAACCGATTATTAACCGGCCTCACCAAATTGTAGTGAACGGAAACGAGAAAGCTGAAAGTAAGTGGATTATTAGTGGGGCTCACCAAATTGCAGAAGACTAGAACGTTTCTTTCTGGAATCGTGCATATTCTCCACAATAATTAAACCGGAAAACGTATCAACGGACGACGACGTTTATTGGAAGTAGACTGGGAGAGCGGGCTGTGAGCAAAGCATGACGGAAGACAAGCACGACCAACCAGTAGCAAGCGACCGTAAGTTGTTGTCATAACTGTGACCTTGGACGGCCAAACAAGCGAGAGAATGCAGGCATGCAGATAAATAATGTCAACAGTGTCGACAGTCGAAATAAATAGCAAGAAATTCGGAATACGTCGCGAACCAAGTGTCTTTACACTGGCCTAGTCTGGAACCAAAGGCAGCTATCAAAAACAGGAAAATAATCGCGATGTAGGCCCCAGCTCGCTCGGCGGCACTCAGATGCGCGTCCAGCAAAAGGTGCGCAGAACCTTCGAGTGCGTTGAATAACGCTGGAAAAGGTACAGTTTGAACAAACTTGGAGAATGCAATGTCAAATGAGCCGTTGGGGAAATTGCGGGCGTCTGCTGCGTGCAATTTTTTGCACGACTGAAAATAGTGACACGGAACTCGCATCAGACCTTCTAAAGCAGACTTGCACAGAATCACGTGTACGGAACTTACAAGCGAGAAAACACGGTTGAAGCCGAGATCGCTGAAGAAGCCATAAGATCTATGTTCACCACAACAGTTTAGTGCACGGCACACTAAGTCGTTCTCCCAGATACGAGTTGACCGAATGCGAAATGCAGCAAAGCCGTTGAGAGGCGAGACAGAATACTTATCACACGAACTATAGAGATCTCTTATAGCGCTAGAAATCATGAATGCTAGCCGTAGAACGTGAGTTCCCGAGCTGTCGTGTTCGGGAAAATCATTTTCCTTAAACAAATCGTTTTAATGGCTTGGTAGCTGATGCCGAAGTTGAAATCGTCAGACTCTGCGTCATGGCCTCATATCTGTTTGTCGTAACTGACCATCGATTAAAATCCACCTTCTCGTAATTGGTTTTCGAAAATTGGTATGTCTGCAGTTGTTGTGGTAGATTTCGTGTGTAAATGCTATCATAAGAATGCTGGAGTTAGTTTTAATGTACTTTTCAACTTTTGCCGTTTTTTATTTCACTTCCAGCTGTTTATTTTTTATTTGTAGGAAATGGATTATATTGCTATTGTGAAGGCGATGTTTGAGGATCGCGAATTCCACACCTTCTCAAAGTTACAGGAGTGTTTTCAGAATTACATGGACGAGGTGGGAGTTATTTATGTTCGTGAGACGAGCCGTAGGTCGAAAACTGCCTTGAAGTACGATAAAGTAAGATGACGTGGTTTCCTGAAAACTGCACAGAATTATTATCGTTGTACGAAGTACAAAAGGCGTAAGAGTGTATGCAGGGATGTGCGGCGTGTCTAGTTGGTTAACTGTTGTTAGTTTTGACGAACCAGTTCTCGTGACACATGTTGCAGATCACGATTTCATGTGGTCCGACGAGATGCGTGTCTGGTTGTGAGCTTTTCGAGTTAGAGCACTGTCACCCTCTCAATCGTCTGCCATGTGAGTCCCATCCTAAGAATCGTGGACTCACCGTCGGTGAATTGAACGGGGGCAAGAGTCTGTTCCAGTACAATACACTAACTGCCGACATTAAGCATTAGGTAGTAGATGTTTACGGGAAGTTTATCACAACCGCTGACGTTGGAAACATCCGCCGTAAGTTGAAGCATGCAATGTCAAGTGAGTTTGTTACGTAAGATTGATCACTGTATGTTAGGGAACCTTGATGAGGTGCTGTCAGTGATTAGTGCTATAAGTGTGGTGCGCACTCTAAGGAATGAAGGCAACAGATATACGTATATCTGTTTCGCCCAGCGAATGCAGACTAAACTATTCCGACGTTTCCCACATGTTGTGAATGTGGATGCAACTCACGGGATAAACAGGCACAAGTATGTCATTGTTTATTTCCTAATACTTTCGAAATTGGAAGTCATATCATTTCCTAGTGACAGACGGTATGGGACACGACCGACCCGTGATTTACGGGTACGTGCGTAATGAGAAGTGTGCTTCACTACGTAGACTTTCCGATATTTTCGTGAAATCATGAGCGAGCCGATTGCGGGGAAAGCATTTGTCATTTACAAGGTAGCTGCGCAGATGAGGGCAGCCCACGTAGTGTTCGGCTGCGGCATCCTCCTGTGTTACTTCCATCTACGCGATGCCGCACGCAAGCGTGTAAGTGGGCAAAATTCGTCCGTCATATTTGTTGTAAGACAAACTCTTTTCGCAGTCGTTTTCTCTTCCACCGAATGGCTACGGCCGAAAATGAGGAAGAGTACGTTGCACCGTTAACCGTAGGTTCAAACGTGATCTGTACATCATTGGCCGAACGAATAAGAAGTTTCTGAATTATTTGCTGTGTAGTTGGCTGTACGTCAAGCCTACGCGGGCCATCCATGCTCAGGGCGATGTTGTCCACTTCGGCAGTCGAACGAACAATAGGCTGGAGAACGTGAACGGGCGGTTGAAGAAGAGAACGCACCCAAGAGACTTTCAAGCCGTCGCCATTCAGAAACTATGAATTCTCAGTGAGTGGCTGCTACGGGAGTATAAAATACAAACGACCTATGGCTGCGACCGTCGTGAGGTTGTGGAAGTTGATTGGTACGTGAAGAACATTCTTCACAGAATGACGACGTTTGCAAGTCACCTTGTCCAAAAACATTTGAAGGGACGGACTCCACGACTCCCTTTCGAAAAAGCGTCTGAGCGCTGGGTAAGCACTTCTCTATTGATCACTTTGAACATTGCAGTTTCAAGTGCAACAAGATGGCGGCGCTTTCGTCGTCGGTAGCGCACACGACTCATATGAATGCACTTTTTACCGTACAATGTGGCTTCCATGCATCTACATTTTGTCGGTGTTTCGCAAACATCTCTACCCTACGGCAATGTCTTTTGTAGTGTTCATTGTCCTTTACAAAGGTGAGGTCCCCATTCATGAGCGGTGGCTTGCAGAGTACAATTTGCCAATTCGGCGGTTGGTAGGCCGTCAGCTTCGGCCGCTTGCTGCATCCAATTTCAACCGCCACTATAAAGTCTTCAAACTTGTACCCGAAAAGCTGCATGACTGCAACAACCGCACGAGGGTGGCTTGCTTGAACACCATCATTGCTTTCGTCAGTAGGATAGGGGAGCGTGCTAATACTGGCTTACCTTTATACGACTTCCAGATGGGTTCAACTACAAGCGGTATGCAACCGAGGTGGGTGAAAAATCCTACATTAGGACTGCCATGTGGACACTGCGGCAACCCGGTACAGATAGACGATTATTGCTCTGATACCGATCAGCTGATTTTTCACTCCAAATGTATCAAATGGGAAACATAAACGAGTGTTCATTCTGTGGCAATCAGCTTCAACCTCAGTCGCCTGGTAAGTGCACGTTTCGAATCTTTATCTTTGTCAGTTCCATTTACGTCAGTCGTTGTTCGCACTCCCCCAGCGATGACTGAGTGCAAGTCCAGCACACCATCCACAACGAATATTGACTTAGACCGGTCCGCTGACAGTGTGACGCTTTCATACGGGCCGAAGAAAGCGCAGATCAACATCACCTGGAGCGACTATCCTGTTGATATAATTGCAGAAAGTAAGTCCCTTCATATATGCGTACACAGATTTCTTGCAGATATCACTTGCGATGATCGACATGATGGTGAAGACTTCATGTGATACACGGTTTCAATCGTCCGGGAGAACACCAATAACATATGAAAACCGAAGGATACACTCTGTGCTGTGAAAAAGTGGAGATAGTATGTACATCTGTCCACAATTATCAAATACATAATTCAAGATTCTATCCTCGTGGTTCTGTTCTTAGTGACTTCACTCGTCCACTTATGTGTTTTAGTATAGGGAACGGTTTGGCATAACTCGTGAGGTAGGACGAATGGACGGAGCAGTTATAAATGTCTAATCATTGAATACAGTTCGGCATAACCCGTAAGGTAGGACAGATGGACGGAGCAGTTATAGGTGTGTAAGCATTGAGTGCAGTTCGGCATAAACCGTAGAGTAGGACGAATGGATGGAGCAGTTATAGGTGTGTAAGCATTGAACGCAGCTCGGCATAACTCGTGAGGTAGGACAGATGGGCGGAGCAGTTATACGCGTGTAAGCATTGAACGCAGTTCGGCATAACTCGTAAGGTAGAACGAATGGGTGGAGCAGTTATAAATGTCTAATCGTTGAGTACAGTTCGGCGTAACTCGTAAGGTAGGGCAGATGGACGGAGCAGTTAATGGTGTGTAAGCATGGAGCACAGTTTGGCATATTTTAAGTCAACTGGACGGAGCAGCTATTAGGGTGAATAAGTACGCCACGATTAGGCGCTGATCATCGCTTAAGTGAACTTGACGGAGCAGTTAGTAGTGCGAACGCATACTATATACTTAGGCATTGATCATAGTTTATGTCAACTGGAGGGAGTAACAAATATTGTGAACGCATACTGCATACATAAGCGTTGCTTATGGTTTGAATCAACTGCACAAAGCAGCTTCTAATGTGAATGCATACTACATACTTAGGCGTTGATCATGGTTTAAGTCAACCGGACGGAGCAGCTACAAATCCCAGCGCATGACATGTGAATCGGAATAAACAACGCATGCAATAATGTCGAAGTATATTATATAATTTGAATAGAATGGTCAGAAGACACAACTTACGATATGAATTCATTTCGCACACTCTCGTCAGTCGTAAACGTGTGACTAACATGAAAACAAAACAAACCACGACTTAAATGAAACGGTCAAAAGTACAAATTAGGCTGGATCGTGATTGACACTCACGGTCGAACCCATGGTAAACGAAGGTTGAAAGTCAGTTGTTTTTGTGCACATTTGACCGGCTGTTGACGGTTGATCAACAAAGCTGCAACATATTTGAGAAGCTGTGAGCGTTCATCAAAGGCTTAAACGAAGATGCGGTGTTGACACTGTGACCTGTAGTCGATAAGTGCCTCGCAATGGATGAAACAGCGTTTAGTCCTCGCTGAGTGTCACTCATTGGCGGGTTAGACATTTCAACTCTCAACCTGTTTGGGAATTGCTCCTTGGCCCTGGTTTCAAGCATCCTTTCTGTTCTACCAATGTATGTGTTTCCGCAACTGCAGGAAAACTGATAGATGCAATGACTGGTAGAAAACTTAAGGGTTTGCTTCTTGACCGGGGGTAGGGGTAACCTAGTGGTTTGTGAGAGCAGAACAAGCTTTGCTGCATTATACACCCGTTTTAGAGCGGCGCTGTTCATCTTACCAAAGGTGTTCAACAGACTATCTCCTCTGAGGAGGAGTTTGATGCAAACATCTTTTTTGGGGATGTCCACGGTTGTATTTTTCGCAGGAGTAAATTTGCTCCACGTCTGAATGAAACGTTCGGGGAAAATTGTTAGCACGAAGCGTTTCATGCAACACTGTTTGCTCGGCTCGTACTCTGTCTTGGGAGCATATTCTTGATGCTCTGTAAAACAGTTTGCGTACTAAAGATCTTTTATATACAACAGGAGCAAAACTCATAGAATTCATGCATTGCCCCGTCCATGTTGGCTTATGGTACACAGAACGTTCGATAGAACCGTCCGAACTGCACCTAACCAGGATGTCCAAGAGGGGCAAACTGTTCTCACCCTCGTACTCAACTGTGACTGGCAGATTTGGGTGGACAGAGTTAAACGCTTGAATCGTTTCCTCCAGTTGACTTAACCTATGATAAACGTTTAGGCATGTCACATGTATTCATGCTAGTAGTTGCTCCGTCCAGTTCACTCAAGCCATGATCAACGCCTGACCAAGTAGTATGTGTTCACATTAGCAACTACTTTGTCCAGTTGACTTAAACTATGATCAACAGCTGAGTATGTAGTATGCGTTCAAACTAGTAACTGCTCCATCCAATCCACTGAAACTATGATCAACGTCTAAGTATGTCGCATGTATTCAAGCTAGTAGCTCCTCCGTGCAGTTCACCTAAGCCATGATCAACGCCTAATTATGTAGTTTGCGTTCATACAAGTAACTCCCCTGTCCAGTTCACTTAACCTATGATAAACATTCATAAGCAGAAATCGAGAGAATTCAGAATATACGTGTATTTATACCGTTGGGCATAAGTTGTAATGATCTCCTTCAGTTCTGGTCAAAAATGAGATTACATACTGGCAGTCGTCTGTGAAGTCTGTAGCCGGCGAAACCACAGACCAACTGTCATCGGAATCATAATCGTCCATGATACGAAGATAGGTGGGTTGTAGCTGAAGTGGTGGAAGTGGGAATCAATGTTTTCGTCGAATAAATAATGAATATCAAATTTGGTCATCATCTGTCAGGTAACTGAGCACTGACTCGCGTAAACGTGGCAAGTTATATCCAAGAATAGTCAATATTCAATAAACAGAACAATACGCACGTTGTTACAAATAGAGTGGGACGTGTTATCCATGTTTACACTATACCGTATGTAGAAGCAACCAGATGAAAACGTAGACCCTTTTCCACTGGGAATACTATGAAGGAACCAAGCTGGACATATAATTCAGGTGAATAATTAAGCAGCGACCGTAGCGGCATAGCTTTAATTAGGAAATACTGTGATATTTTGTGTAAAATGCAATGCAAACGCAACGTAGTCAAGGATTACAAATTCAATCATATCTACAAAACCATGTGGAATTCAGCGTTTCTGCCAAACAGGTTGTGTATTCTACCACAGAAATTCTGAAGGAAGTATTTTCAGGACGTACAATCGATGAGGAAAGCCAACATGATGCTTTTGTCGAAAAAAATGTCGACATTTTTTCCAATAAAAGTGCAAATATGGACCATTTTTACGTATAGATGATTTTTCTCATTGCAACGCTTTTTATTTTACTCCATGAAATATGTATATTTGTCCCGCAATATGCGTTTTGATATTTCATGAAAAATTTGAAAAATCTCTTTTCGCGCCTAAATGGACGTTTTTAACTCGCTTCGGCCTTGAAGCGCCATCCCGGCGAATTGCTGGCAGTGTTCTTTAATGTCATTCTTTCAGCAGTTCACCTTGTTTCCATTCCACCGTACAGCCTGATTCCGTGGAAAAGTTAACAGTGGTACCAACGAGTGGTGAAGCATGGTGAATTCTCCTACGTTGAATTAGCTTGTAGGTGTCCCTCAAGTATGTAGTATTATAAAAAGCTTAGTACTCGTGTTTCAACAACAGTTCGATTAACGAAGTTATAATGACGCTTTCCTGCTTAATCACGCCAAAATTTGAATAAAAGCATGTGTTTCCACGTCTATAACGTCGATTTTCATTATATTTAACCTTCATATTTTCGAAATAACGTAGAATGCGACTGCGTTATTTTTCCATTAAACCTTATGCCATTAAACAACCACATTTGTTTACGTCTTCGGAAGATCAAAACAAAGAAATCTCTAGGGAACAGATTTTTGAGATTTTAGATTCTGCAACATATCACAAATTTTCAACAAACTTAATGGCTACGAACTATTTTTCAAGTAAGAGATAACGGAGATGTTCACGTTCTACCTATTACACGCAGCGCTAGAAATGGCACCGACACGTAATTTAGCTAGAGAGGCTAGAGACCGGCCGTCGACAAGCGATCAAACTGGAAGAGTGTGACACACGTGTGCTTTAGGGTTAGCACCGCAGTCACATAGCCTGCAGACAATCATTCGTACAATATGCATCGTGCGAACTTTCTCAATAGCCCAGCAACTATCTTACACATCATAACACAAGCAGGCCAGTGAAATCTTCAGGTCGTTACAGTAGTTAACATCACCACGTGCATTTCCACTGTCGTTGTTGTCTTCGAAACAAGTTCCAAGAGACCCTTTAATAGAAGAAAGTTCATTCAGAATCACTAAAAACCACATCACACGGATGAACTATAACAGGATATAACGGAGTACATCGCGTCCTGTAGTGGGCAAGTGGGTATGCGCTGGACCCTCGTTCACTAACGATTTATAAAACCTATGCTGAAGAACAACCAATACCAAGTCCCAACAGGCACAACATTAAAAGGACACAGCGGTGTATGGGAACAAACCGTCTGTTTCCAAAAATGTTTGGAGATATCACAAGCATCTGGCTCTAGCCAAGTCTGGGACCAACGGCAGAAACCAAGAGAATAAAGAAAATAATCCTGAGATGGGCTAGAGCCTACTCGGTGGCACACAAAAGTGCGCTAAGCGCAAGTTGCGTGGAAGCTTCGAGTGCGTTAAACACCGCTCGAGAAGGTTTGGTTCAAACGACTTTGAGGAATGGATTAATAGTGTAATGCACAACCGAAACCAACAAGCGCGCACTGATTGAATTTGATCTGTGTAACAGAACATGCTGCTGCGTTGTTGACGCCGTTTTAGTTTTAGTTTTAGTAAGTCGTATACATGACTTACTGGGCCTTTGATTTATCCTAGTTCTTATCGTTCCCCTTTACAGGGCGGTGTCAGAACCCCTACTTCGAAACTATCCTTTCCCTCGGTGTATGCACGTTGCTCTGAAGTTGCTCCAAAAGTGTACCGGACAATCAAAGACGGCTGGCTTGCGTGTTACAGTGTGAGTCGTTAAGAAAGAGGCCAGCATTCGCTGCTTGCAATTAGTTGCACGACTGAAGAAAATGGCCCCTAGATATATTCTGGTGGGAGGTGGTAGTACGGAGTTTGTGGTTTCACACCTGTTTCTATCTTGGTTTGATTTTTGTCCATCCATACGGATCACGTGAACTGCTGGAATGGTGAGAGTATGAGAAGTGCGTTGAGTGTTGGAGCAGCTAGCAGCAGTCGAGCACTCAGGGGGTTGCACCGTTTTATTGTATAACAATGGAAAGGAAAGACTATAAGGAGAAGGTAGGAAGAGATGAGAAATAAACGAGGTCGGGAGGAAATTGGTGCGTGAAGTTGGCGCGAAGTTTGAATACTGTAAGTTGGAATTTCTCTCCAAGTTGTTTTATTGATACTCGACTGCGTCCGTAACCTAAAGACTTTGTGGATTTCGAATTAACCTATTCTTATTTGCGTAGTCGTCCAGGAGATCGTGAAAAGATCCAGTTGTGGATCTTGCGTAATGATGGTCCGTGCGAGGGACCACACCGTGTAGTGTTTGCTCTGCGACGCATGGTTTCATACCTCGTGTTTAGGCATGTAAAACGAGGCTTACAAAATGTTAACAACAACAGATCTAGACTGTATCCACCTTGTTTGCCTATGTTGTGGAACCGCTAGGCAGGCCCCTAGTTCTGAAACAAGCACCTTACCAGTGGATGTGACATCCCCTGAGCCACGGGCTCTAGCCAGTAAGGTATGTAGTGCAAGCGGTGCGGGCACAGCATCCTATGCATCAGTTGCCTCAAAAGCGCCCTCAAATAAGGCTACCCCGGTTGCTCCAAAACGCACACACCCATTACTACTGTCAACCCTGCAACGGCATGTAAGCAGAAGCGACCAAATTCCGAGGTACTTCGCTCGGTGTTGCTCGATGTTGCCGCTCGGGAAAGCTACGTTAATAACGGCGTAATTTCGGCGTTCTCCAGGAGCACCAACACAGTCACTCCAAGACGGCTGAGCTCGTCTGCTCGGAAAGATCCTGTTTTTGTTCAAAACCTTCCTGAATGTGCCGCCAGCTGCTTAAAGCTACGAGACTAGCATGATCGTGAGCTCTGAGTTAGTCTCTGCACTAAGATGGGCATGAATTCAAGTGTCCCAAATTCTATCACGAGGTTGGCGAGGAAATTGAATTCGCCACATGCTGACAAACCTCGGCCAGCAAGGGTCGTGCTCTCGACATATAACTTGACAGAAGACGTTCTCCTCGCGGCGCATAAGCTGCTAGATCACTCCGAGGCTCAGGTATACCCTGCTATACCATGGGCTGAACGCCAGAGTTGAAAACTCGCTCAGAAGGGACCTGGAACCACTGATCGATCTCGTACTGTTATTATTAGGGGTGTCGCCGATTCCACCACCAACGACCTGGAACATGACAAGAGTCAGTGGAGATTCGTGTCAACTGCCTTTGAATTTACCAACGTCCAGGTTCAACGTATTCATCGAATCCTGCGACCAAAACTGGAGTCGGACGAATCACGACCACGACTTCTCCCGTCCACGACTTCACCTCGCACGAGGTGGCATCGCACATACTGGAGCGGTTCCGCAACCGGCGTCGTCTTATCCATGGCAGGATTTCGTTTCACCCTGATCGCTTTAAAGGGGAACGAGATTCGTTAAAAGTCAATCACCGCATGCGTGCTAGTCGCCTGGTGGTTTCTATTGAGGCTATAATGACCTCAAAATGTTCACTACAGCAGACTCCTGTGGAGTCGGCGACCTCCGTCAGCGTCGCGTTCACAATCGTTCACAATCGCAGGAGAACGTTCATTCGTTTACCGTTAACTATGTAAAATGCATGTAAACAAATGCGCTTAGCTTAGTTAATAAATTACCGGAGCTTCGCGAACTTTGTTTCACCACAAAACTCCGGATTGTTGCCATAACAGAGTCGTGGCTGAGCACTTCCTACTTGGATTCTGAAATCGCTTCAGAGGATATGGTTATCTTCCGTGCGGATAGAACTGAAGGTAGAGGAGGGGGATCAGCGCTCCATATCCACACATCTCTTCATGCCTTCCTTTTTAACAATCCAGTGCTTGCCGCGATTCAAGAAACGGTCTGGTGCTCGATTCATTTAATTGGATCAGAACGCTGGCTAGCAGGGGTACTTTATCGCCCTCCATCTTCAGATAATTCTAAAGACGAACTCATATTATCCGGATTGGAAGTGTTACTCACTCTAGGATTTCCCACATTCTTTTAATGGGCGATTTCAACTTACCCGAAATCAACTTTCTGGCCTTCTGGTAGGCAGGCACTGAAAATTCTATCTGTGCACGATTTTTCCACACGTTCGAGGCATTAGGTTTTACGGAGCACATACCTTGTTTCACACGGTGGCGTACTGGCCATAATCCGTCGCGACTGGTTTAACTATCCACTGACGAAAGTTGATGATATACCATCTTAAAATCACCGCACCACTCGGGCTAAGTGATCACGCAGTCGTCTTATTTGACTTTATTGGCAGCACGAATCTGATCTGCTCAACGACGAGCAATCGCGGCAACCTCCGAAAAATGGACGTAGGGAAACTTCGTGGCTACTTGAAAATGCGGTCATGGGTGAACTACACCCCCACTACACTCTGTTGATGATCTCTGTGAGAAGCTTACTGCCATCGTTTCTGCAGCCGTAGGTGAATCTACACCACTGTCGGGCTCCAAACGGAATAAGCCTCCAAGTTAACTACGCTCTGATACACTCAAACTCATTCTGAAGAAGCGGTATGCTTGGATGTGCCATCTATTATCACGATCCGAAGCTAACCAAAAAATATACGCTGCCCTAAGGAATCGGTATACAGTACCAATTCGCCGCGACCGTCTTCATTACCAATAACGTCTTACAGAAGGGTTTATAGCTGATCCAAATAGCCTCCTCCGATTTGTAGCATCAACTCGCAAGGCAAAAGCCGGAGTTCCGCAATTCTTAGGCCCATCAGGCCTTACTAGCTCTAATACGGAGATTGTTGATGTTCTTGCTGAGTTTTGCAGCAGTGTTTTTGCGCAGTCACCATCAGTTTCTCAAGTTCGTCTTAACACTGAAATCGACGGCACTTACACTGTGAATGATTCCTCCACAGCGATGTTGGCTAAACTCAGTAGTCTTGAGGACAGTCTTCCTGGTCTCGACAGTATACCTCTCAAGGCCTTACGGAAAACGGCAAAACAGCTTGTTAACCCAATTAGCCCACTGTTTACGCAATCCATCTCTCAGGAACAGTACCCAGCAGTTGGAAACGCGCTAGCATTACACCCGTTTTCAAGGGTGGTAGGCGAAATTGCCCAAGTGACTACAAACTAATTGCAATGCTGTCAAGCGTTTCAAAAATTTTAGAGGCGCTTGTATACGACCCGCTTCATAAGTATCTCACCTCTCATGAGCTCTTCTCCAATGCGCTACACCGATTTCGCGAAGGCCGTCCGTGTACCACAAGTCTACTGATAGCCACCGACCAGTGGACAAAAGCAGTTGATCAGGGCAATGGAATAGACGTATATCTCGAATTTGCTAAAGCATTCGGCCGTGTGGATCATTCTGTTTTGATCGGCAAGCTTTCCCATTATGGGGTGCGAGGCAATCTTCTCCAGTGGCTTTTGTCGTATCTTGCTAACCGTCTGTACAGGGTGCGCGGTAATGGTGTTTTCTCTACCTGCAGGCCTAGCCTCAATGGAGTACCCCAGGGTTTACTTATTGGTCCGCTGCTCCCACTCTCAATAACCTCACCGTTGCAGCTGTTTGTGAAAAACATCAAAATGTGGCCAGCCGTCAACACAAACGATGATTCTATCATTCGATAGAATGACTTCAACATTCTTTTCAAATGATCTCGAGTGAAACGACTCGAAGTTAATGCTGGTAAGTACAAAGTCATGCAAATTCGCGGCTCCATGAAAACCACTTATTACCTTGACGGGTATCCGCTTCAGCCGATTCTTATTGAGAAGGACTTAGGATGCACTGTTTCGCACACTCTCTCGAGCTCAGCAAACGTTGAAACAAATGCAAAAAGGCTAGAAACATCCTGGTGTCATTGAAACGCCTCTTTGGCCAGGTCAACCCTAATTGTTTTCAGCTTCTTCATACCAGTTTCGTTCAATCGCATCTGGGGAATGGAACTATAATCTGGCCACTGCATCTCCAAAAGGAAAAGTTACCCCTGGAGACGGTACAACGACGAGTCACTAAGTCTGTCCGGAGCCTGAAAACTAAACCATATGAAGAAAGGCTTACATCTTTGAACATGTACCCCTTAGAATACCGTCGGCATAGAGGTGAGTTGGTATCAACCTTTTTGATTATGCAGTCTCCGGAAAATCCCTACAACCTGATGCTTAACAAGGTGAGTAACGTGAGACTGAGAGGCCACCCCCTAAAACTAGAGATCTGACATAGCAGCCTTGAATGCAGACAGCTTTTTCTCATTGCACGTTTGCAGGGCTTGGAATGCTATACCAGACCATGTTGTTTCTGCCAGCTCTGTAGCGAACTTCAAGGCTCGTCTTGACCAACATCTATGGCATTGGTTCAGATACTGCACCTCTTTTCTCCAGTTCAGCCTGTTGCAGAAGACCCAGAGATGCTACGCATTGAGATACAGAATCCGCGAAAGCTCCAGCTTCCTACATCCGTCTACAACCCATTGAACCATTGAACCCACTGAACCATTAAAATTTAAGAAATAAATATACATGGGGTTATTAGTGCCCGACTGCCAACAACCTTCTAAGGATAATCCGGTTATCCAGTTGCCTTTTGAATGCATCGACGAACGTTGCCATGAAAATCGTCGCAGGGAGTGCGTTCCATGTCGAACAGACTCGGACAAAACAACTATGACGTCGACATAAAAAAGTACTACGTGGTATAGAGATCTTGTACTTATGGCCCCTGTGACTCACAATATCAGCGAGTGTAAAATTTTCTTATTTGAAGTGACTCGGGAGCACAGGATTGCTTAAATTAGTATATAGTTATTTCTCAAACGACTGTTGGCAGGTAGGGGATAGTTCCAGGTTTGACAGAGGGTTGTCACACAACTAGGAAAAAGAACCTCAACCCGCTTAGTGGCCCGTCTCTGGACTGCCTTTAGGGCAGTGACGTCTTTCTTCCAGTAAGACGCACATACCTGAATGATGACTTCCAGAAGTGGCCTCACCAGTGTGTTGTAGATACGTGAGAACCTGTCGAGTGGGAAATTCCCAAGAATCCTACCAAGCATAGCTAACCTGCTGCTAGCTTTCTTTACCAACAGCAGTGTTAGTACTAGAAGAGAGGTCTGATGTAACGACGGCACCTAGGTCGCGCTCCTGATGGACAGTGGCTAGGGTAGCACCACCGATGCGATATGTTCTAGTGCTGTGATGACGAACGCGCAGTCTTTGACTTGGACGTGTTGAAGGACAGTCGATTTTCCACGGACCATAGATGCAGGGCATCTAGGTCTCTTTGAAAGTCTTCTGCGTCTTCAACGCTGTGTAAGACACGCTACAGTTTCGTATCGTCAGCGTACTTCACAACGGGGAAGTTTCTCACGCCTGGGAGATCGTTAACATAGACTAAAAATAATAAGGGACCTAATATGGAGCATTGTGGTACACCAGTTGTAGCGTTGAAACGGCTTGGATAGCACACCATTAACTCCAACTGTGTATGTCCGACAGGATAGGTATTGTTTGAGTCAAAAAAACCTCACTGCATAAGCCAATATCATCCAATTTGCCCAGTAGTATACTGTGATCAACTTTATCGAACGCTTTCGTAAAGTCTAAAAACACAGCATCAACCGGGAGTTCTTCGGCAACCTTCGTCCACGAGTCGGCGGTAACCAGCAGGTTGGTTGTGCATGAGTGACCGTTTCTGAAGCCGTGCTGCTCCGGCGCCAACAGTGAGTGAGTACGCAAATGGTTTCTCACGAAATTGTCTACCGTGCTCTCCATCACTTTTTACATGGCTGGTAGTAAAGCAATCGGTCTGAGTTACTGGCGTTCGTTCGAACCCCACCCTTGTAGATGGGAGAGATGACGCCGTGCTTCCAAGTGGCTGGAACACAACCAGTATAATATGAGTGTTGGAACAAACGAACAAGCGGTTCCGCTAGCTCATCTGCGCATTCTTTCAGCATTTGTGGGGGTATCTCGTCAAGCCCCGGGGACTTATCAACGCGCAGCAAGGGTAACTTGGCGCGTACGTTAGCCGGGATAAAGTTAGGGGATGAATCCGAGAAACGATCAGGACAGAAAACCGTGGTGCATGGTTCCGTCTCAACGGAGTTGCTGAAGACGGATGAATACTGAGCACGTAATATCTCATCTGCCTAACAGTTAGTAGTAGAGAGTCGCATGACAGAGGATATGACAGCTTTCGATCTGGTCAAGTAGGCCATGTGCCCGACGAACATTTCAGGACGATCGGCGATAGATCTCGAAGGTGATAGTTGGTGGGAATCTGTTTTCGTCGGATAAGTAGCGAGCATCAAATTTGGTCATTATCTGTCAGATACTTGAGTAGCGACTCGGGTACACACGGCAAGGTGCACTCACTTATAGTCAATAAACAATAAACAGAACAATACGCACGCTGTTAATGATAGAGTGGGACGTGTTACCCATGTTTTCCCCATGTCGTAGATAGAAACAACCACGTGAAAACGTAGACCGTTTTCCACCAGAAATACCACAAAGGATACAGGTTGAACATATAATTCATTTGTATAACTAACCAGCAAACGTGGCGGCATAGCTTTCTTTAAGCTTTACTGTGATATTTCGTGTACAGTGCAATGTAAATGCAACGTGGGCGAAAAGTACAAATTCAATTATATCTCTACAAAATGGGAATATGTAAGCCACCGCAAAAATTCCGATGGAAGCATTTTCAGAACATGAAATGGATTAAGAAAACGAACATAATGCTTTCACTGAAAAAAAATAGCTACACATTTTTTCCAACAGAAGTGTGAATATGAACACTTTTTACGTATAACTGATTTTGCTCCTTGCAACAAAATAACTATACTCGATAAAATCTATATATTTGTCCTTTACTATGTGTTTTAATATTTGAAGAAAAATTTGAAAAATCTCTTTTCGCGCCTAAATGGCCGTTTCTAGCTTGAAGCACCATACCGGCGAACCACACAGTTACCATTACTCTGATTCAATCTTCCGAGGACGTAAGCCAGGGATTGCACCAGTTCAATGGCGTAGGGTTTAACAAAAAATTAGGGAAAGTTGCATTATACGTTATTTTGGATGTGATTTCAGAGTATAATAAAAATCGCTTTTAAAGAAGTGGAAGCATATGCTTTTGTTTATTGTTGTACATAATGGAGCAGGAAAACTAGATTGGAATTTCGAACTTCGATCAGTTGTTAAAACATGACTACTCAGCTTTTATATAACCGAAAACGTAAGTAACGCCTATAAACATATTTCAACGTAGGGCGATGCTCAAAAGATTGATCATGTTGCATGCAACCAAACTGCACGTTTGATTTTATTGGGAACGTTGAAGGTTGCGATATGCCATTCATCGCGTCTCGCTGATCACCCGAGTGTGGTGAGTTTACGCTCTCATGAAAGCATCATTGAGTTTCGACAAGGAAGATGCCTTCAAGAGAACCATCACGATGTGTTCTATCTGGCCGTGCGTGACACGGATTGGCCAAGGGCGTCCGTTTTGGTGAGACTTACGAAGCCCTCATAGTCTAGTTTAAGTAGATCGCAAAGGGATTTCCGCTCCAACTGATCATCGCCCTCTTCCTGGTTGAGCAACGTGTGTAGGATAGAGCGAACCGATGAAAGCCGGTTGAGAATACTACAGCGAGTGCATAAAGAGTAGATTGTTGACTTGCAAAGTCAACGCGAGAATAAACGGATACAAATACGAGGCGGCAACGGAGCGGAGCGGCAAGCGTGCACACAGCAGGATCGTACGTTCGAGTTCAAATTCAATTTGCACAGGACGAAATGGCTGTTGCCAATCAAGCGTCCAGAATATTTGTATCGGAATGTTAGAGAACAGCACCCATAGCTGCGACTGTCCCGCTTCAAGCGGGAATGACGGGCTTTTCCGATTTCGTTCTTCGATTTCGAGCCCGTTTTGATTATCGAGTAATCTACGTGGGCAAGAAGAATGAGGGAGGGGAGAAGGAAAGGAAAATAATCGCAACCCTCGATGGCTGCGCTGGTGCGCTGGGTAGTTTTTGGTATAACTACTCGTTCAAACAAATGTTCAAGTACATACAAAAGTAGGAGACAAAAAGAGTACAAATGACACTCGTAGTTCTAACATAGTTAACAATAGCGAATCGGGTCGCTACACGTGCTTTCGCTCTTATTCGTTATCGATTAACGCACTAATTCGTTATGTCCTGTATTACGTGGGTTCTATAGTTTCTGTTTTACATTTTGCTATGTCTCTTTTGAATAAAAAAAAACTGCTCCATGTTGTATAATACTGTTACAACTGTATCCTACTGAACATGAACGCGAATAGAATCCCCATCCGATTGGCCCCTAATACCACGACCGACAACCACCAATGAGAACACGGACCAAGCAGACTCCGGATAGGCAACGTCTTACAGAACGGTTTATCGCTGATCCAAACAGCCTTTTCAGATTTGTTGCATCAACTCGCAAGGCAAAAGCCGGTGTTCCACAACTCTTAGGCCATCAGGCCTTACTAGCTCTGATACGGAGACCGCTGACGTCCTTGCTGAGTTTTACAGCAGTGCCTTTGTGCAGTCACCTTCAGTTCCTCAGATTCGTCTTGACACTGAAGTCAATGGCATTTGCACGGTGGATACTTCCTCCACGGCGGTGCTGACTAAACTCAGGTGCCTTAGGGACAGCTCTCCTGGCCTCGACGGTATACTACCCGAGGCCTTACGGGAAGTGGCGGAAGAGCTTGCTGACCCACTTAGCTTACAGTTTACACAATCCATCTCCCAGGGAACAGTTCCCAGCAGTTGGAAA
>JTDE01005327.1:3302-16252 GCA_014338405.1 Paragonimus skrjabini miyazakii
GTAAACGTGTTTCTCTGCGATGCAATATACGAGTTAATGAAACTTTTATCAAACGACATTGTGATTGACGGTCACGAACACATCGACGTTCGTGTGTCTTGTATTATCTGTGCTACACTTACTCGTGCTTTAGTGAAGCAAACAGCTTCATACACAGGTTATAATTACCGGGATAAATGTGTACGGACAGGGATTCGGATCGGCCGGAAGTTCCAGTGCAGCTGCTGCTCGCTGTGACAGAAAATTTCGGGACCGGATGTTTGCTAATCATCCCATTGGTTGGTCCAATTTTTCGAATATTGATTGTGATATGGTTTACGACTTTCCACTGTAGTAAATGCACCCAGTGTGCCTGGGTATCGTTAAAACTCGCAATAGTGTGGTGAACGTGCATAAACAGAATCGGGCTTCGGAATATCAGGGCGATTAATCACCGTTGGAAACCATTTGAGCCTTGCATTCCTGTTGATTTTACACGTTGATGTTCCTCCATCTTGAAATCGAAGCACTGGAGAGCCACGAAGTGTAGACAATCCCTGTTTCATACACGACCTTAAATTCTGAAGGGTATGCTGTCAACCTGCCAATATGAACATTTTGCGAGACTTTCTTACTGTATATACTTGCTCCCACATCCTGCCTTACACAAACTTCACTTCAAAAGTGTGCGCGCCCTTTTACAACAGTTTGTGTGCGATTTTTCTCAAATTTATGGGGCCTGTGAGATAGTTCCTAACGTTTCATGCCTTAACGCATCTGGCCGATGATGTACAGCGCTTCGGGCCATTGGATGCATTCTCAGCTTTTCTGTTCGAGCAAGTGTTAAGTAGACTGAGACGTCGATTGCACGGTCCTACCAACCCAGTGGCGCAAATTTATCGGTGTCTGTCAGAACCGTCAGCACGTCCGATCGACTTCGACGAACTAAAACATGCCGTCAATAATACTTCTACGCCATACCCAGTGAAACCGAAAATAACGGGTAATTGTTCCTACCGGAATAAAACTATCTACTCCGATAACCTACCAAATAACGCTGTGATCAACGATGAGAAACCCGCCCTTATCCGTAATATATTTCACGATACCGTCCTAGTTCGTTTTTATTCCATTTTATCACCTGTGTATAATTTTGGCATACCGGCACATCACCTGTATATGTACCGTGTCCGATTTTTAGAAGCAATAGCCCACCTGTACCTCGTTCCCAGCATTCAACGGAAGTGTATGGCTATTTCTCATTGCGACAAATCTATGTTTATTCTCTTGTTACATACGTATTTTTGAAAATGTAGATTTCTGTAAATTATGCATATATTCGTTCAAATAGAAATGCATCAATTCCGCGTCTTATATACATGCGTTACTTTGGGCCTGTTTGTAATAAAAAGTGGTTTACAGATGTTTATGTTGGCAAACGTTATTAAAAAGAGTAGAATAACTGTCATCCATTCTTCATGGACGATCAGTGAAGACTAGGCGTCCGTTCCCACATACGCAACCGTGGAGGAACAGAAGTTTCTGTTTTCCAAACACCTTGCTGTCATAAATGAGGCACCCGTGCACAAAGTCGAATGTCTGCAACAAGCAGGCACGCTTCTACTGTTTACTAGTGTCGATCTACTCAAGGTTGCCTTGAAGATGCGTAGAATTCTACTAGCCAGCTTGATCTTGATGCGTCGATCATCACTCTACCAATGTCCGGGCAGTCATCACACATATCGCCATAACGGTGTATGTCTTTCACCCTCTTCTCCCCGACTTCTATTGTGCCTTTTCCTTCCACCTGATTCACTTCTATAGTTATTCTCCACCCCCCTATCTCACCTGTGTCTACTCCTGCTTCCGGTACAACCGAAAAGTTTGTTATTATTTTTAAACCATCTACAACCTTCAGCGTCTGTAGTTCATGTGTGATGTGCGAAACCTACAATAACAAGGAACAAGGAAATACGAGTGAGCAAATCAAGGTTTCTTGTAGCAGTCTTAAGGCCTTTTTTGGAGGTTATTCATGTGTTAGAAATGAAGCTGAGCATGTTCGAAAAATGTTTACAGAACAAACGCACAATCGATGCACGACAGGAAAGTAGTGGCGGTGAATTGGATTGCTTGCCATCGGTTGCACCTTACCGTACTGTTCATGACTTTGACTATAAAGAACTGGTGTTGATGAACGAACAAAGTGGAAAATTAGCCGTAATGAAGTGCAGTAGTTGAACTAAAGTCTCCGTGCTAGATTCGGTTTTTGTTGCAAGTTTGAGGGGATAAACTGTGCAGTGTAATGCACAAAATTCGCCAGGGTCTGTTTTCAAACATATTTGCTCCAAATGTCACTTGGACCAACGTTCGTCAACATAGTCACAAACTGAAGGGATCCAATGTAATGTTATTTATCAGGGGTATGACACTGAAGTATTTACATGCAATTCCAAAGAGTCCATAGTTAACGATACCTCACTGAACGCCTTCATAGACGCCGTGGACACCTTTGTTTGAAAATGGTTTAACAACGCACGTGATCGATCGGGGGTTCGTGCCGACTGAAAACGAAAATGCGATGGAGGAATTGGGCACCCGTCAACACATCACTGCGAAACGCATTCGCACGTCTTGTATTTTTTTCATTTCTACTACCTTCTGTAAATATGCGAACGTACACATAACTGTTTTCGCATTACAGTTGTATAACCTTTCACGCTGGCTCCGGTTGTTCCCATATTGTAACTGTCTGTTTCCA
Organism: Paragonimus skrjabini miyazakii; assembly: GCA_014338405.1. Taxonomy (NCBI): domain Eukaryota; kingdom Metazoa; phylum Platyhelminthes; class Trematoda; order Plagiorchiida; family Troglotrematidae; genus Paragonimus; species Paragonimus skrjabini miyazakii. The sequence continues at coordinate 6,040 of JTDE01005327.1, forward strand.
GTGCCATCTGCCCTCCGTAGCAAGCAAGTATGAACACGGGTTGCAACTGCTTAAGCCATGGAATTATTCCATCGGCGTACATCAACTCAACTTCGTAGTACGGCTGTTCGGTATGTATGGTTTAACTGTTTCGGATCGATACTTCGGCCGCTGTTGTCAGTTTGTGAACATGCTTTTGTGCATATCTTCACTTCCTTTAGGTCCCACAATCAACCACAGCCGTCGGTGTATGCACGTTCTATGGCGTAGTATACTCCACGGTGGTATGGTCGAGACCGTTCCGTTCACACACCACCTACACTCCACTATACTACCACTATACTCCGAGGGCAAGCGGAGACTTATTAGCCTTGCCTATTCTGGGCTGTGCTGGCTGGACGTCATTCTTAAGTGCGTAGACGAATAAGCCGTTGGTCGTTGAAGGCGCGACCAATCAGAACGCAGCTTGAATCTCTGCAGGAGTTTGAAGCATTCAGGCGGCCTTGAGGTGCACACAACACCACATCCACTCTAGCCCGAAAGTTGGTCAAAACTGTAGCGTGTGATCCGTGTACCGTGACTGACTGACTGATCGACGTTGTATTGGTGTCATGGGTCACAGCGTGGCTGTAGCTTTGATTTGTGCGCCTGTTTGCACCAGCGTTGTGAAGTGCTCTCCGGTATTGATCTTGTAGCCGGTTGTGATCTCGAACGTTCCCGGTTCACAGGTCCGATCTATCCCAATCGGTCTCGACAGTGCTGGTTGATGTTTGCTCGCTTGCCGCTCCTTCCAACGGACGAATGTCCCAAGTTTTATTGCTGATGTAAGTGTTCTGTAAGTTGACTGGTAGCTACGACAACGTTTCTAACGGTGGATAAGCCCATCGGCTGTAAGGTACTTGAATTCTGACGCTAACAGCATTTAAATGACTGCTTTCCTTGAATCCGATTTTGGGGAAAACTGAGCGTCGGCCATCTTGACCAGTTGCTCATCAGCCGCTGGGACTATAAATTTATCCAACACAATATGTCTATTTACCGCCTTCCAGTCATTGCATATTCGAACGTATCAGCCTTTTTCAACATCGCGACAATGGAGTGAACCCATATGAAATTGTCGATTTGTTCGACCAATTGGTTCGAAAACACTTTCTTTATGATAACAATCATTGATTCCTGTTTGGCAAGAGGAATCCGGAAAAGTTGTGTTATCGGAGGAATGGAATAGAATTCCATCTCAATAGTTGTCGTACGGCGGTGTGCACAATTGGCCACCGTTCGAATGTCTGGTGAAGGGAGATTGAGTTCTGAAAACTCGTGCTGTTTCTTCTCTGTGAAAGTAGATTCAGGTACTGAGTGGATGTGTTCCTTCAATAACGAAGGCGAATCGTCACCGGGAGTATCTTGGCTCGTTTGCATTACTTGACGGGCTGTAAACTGCTCCAACGATTCCACAGCGTCCTGTTTGGACTGGCAAAACCCGAATCTTTGTGTAAGTACGTTCGTTCTATACTCCGATTCTCAGTCAAGTGTGAATAGAGCGTAGTGTAACGGAATTTCTGACTGCAAGTCAAGTGCGTCAAAGTGACGTTGTCTTTCATTGCCCAGGAAATGACGAAGTAGGTTTAACTTCAAGCTCTCATTGATAGTAGAATCAATCGGTAGAAAATCGAAGTACTTTGTAAGTGTAGTTTTCCACTATGTCCAGTCACTTTCGGTTGGCTGTATGGCAGCATCACGCCCGTGGGATTCTGGAGGTTACAGATTAGAATTCATCGCTCATGTTCGTTTAGCGCGACGTCAGTTTTGAGTTCGTGTTTCAACTGGCTTGAGTCTCGGCAGCAGTGTGGAGCACACAGGTGACCTTGACACCTATACAACACTTTCAAAGCGGGTTTTTCAAGTATACGACTACACATATCGTTGGATGGTAATGTTTTCGAAAACGCGATATTGAAAGAAATATATTTTCGCACATATTATTTGGATTCACCGGACAAATTTCAGAGCTCAAAATCCTGATCCTTGCTAATACATCCGTTACAGTTTTCTCCATTAGTATTTGAGTCTTTCATCAATTCAACCAATGTATCTCTAAATCATGGGTGCAAGTAAAATGACCTACCGGTCTTTCCACAGTGCGTTAGTTTGACACACGTGAAAACGAACCGGTTTTCAACTAGGTGGCCGTTTGCAAATGCACAAACTTTTGCAAACATGTTCAGACCAGTATGTGCAACTCGGTCGTCATTATTGATACTGTCATCGGCACATAGTTGTTGCATTGGGATGAGATGACTTTAGAAGTTTTTAGAGTTGTGTAAGATGAATCCCATTAGTAAAACTATTCAATTGATGGGAATACGCATAATACCTGCGTCTCGCAATGTAGATCTACTTGCCGTTGTATTCAACTGAGTTAAGAGAACGTTCCAAACTAGGAAGATTTACTATCTTATCCCGTGTACATGAGTTGGGAGCTGATACCCTGCGTCTTGTCTGCATTCAAGCACTTTCAGCTGGAACCTGATCAAGAAGGTATGGCGAGCCTTTGGTTTCCGAGACTCACCTTGATCTGCAGGATTTGTGTTACTCAAAACTGCCACGTCGATGCCGTAGCAGTTCAGTACAATTAAGATTAGTGCGACACATCTTCAACCCTTTTTGCTGCCATTCCACTTCAAAAGCACACACGTATTTCAAGTGCCGACTGGCCGAAGTCTACGTCTTCGAGCATGCCTCAGTTTGACTCAAGGGACTACTCATGGGTTGTGTGAATGAATAATTTAACATGTAAAACAGTTAAGAGAGGGAGGTCACACGGGGGACCAACTGCTGAATGTTCTAACTCACTCGGCAGTGATGTACGATTCCAAGCAATGACGCAGCGGATCAGACGTTGATTTTCACCCTTATAATCACTGTGTGTAGTATGTGGATTTATATATACATCCAGTTTCTGAAGAATATTGCCAGTGTATCGATCGTGAGCAGTAATACTTGGGTGGTTACGGTTAATCGTCGGACGTTAACATTTTTGAAACAGTGAGTCCCTTTTAACCACTTCAACAGAATAGACAGAAGACACAAATTAAGATATGAATTCATTTCGCACACTCTCGTCAGTCGTAAACTTGTGACTAGCATGAAAACAAGACCAAACAAGGCTTAAGCGAAACGGTCAAAAGTACAAATCAGGCTTGATCGTGATGGGCACTCACGGCTAAACCCACGGTAAACATAGGTTGACAGTCAGTTGCTTTTGTGCGCATAGGACCGGCTGTTGACGGCTGATCAGCAAAGCTTCAATAAACTTGAGGAGTTGTGACCGTTCATCAAGATCTTAAACGAAGATGCGATGTTGACACTGTGACCTGTAGTCGATAAGTGCTTTGTAATGGATGAAGCGGCGTTTCGTCCTTGCTGAGTGTAACTCATTGGCGGGTTTGATGTTGCAACTCTCAACCAATTTTGGATGCGCTCCTTGGCCCTAATTTCATACATCCTTTCTGTTCTACCAATGTATGTTTCCGCAACTGCAGGAAAATTTACAGATACAATGACTGGTAGAAAACATTTTCGCAAAATCCCGACGGCTGTGATGCGAATACGAATAAAGTTCTGCTGTATACTCATTGAGTCGCACGCCTAACATGAGCATTTTACGGCAGTCAGTGATGCGACAAATATCCTGATATTCAAAACTACACTCAGTCTGCCTGATTTTCTTTGGCCTACCTGGCACGGCTGCATTTGAATTGGTCAAAACCGTCGTCAGAATAAACATTGAGATCAAAACAGCACGTAATGCTGACCATCACGCCAAGGTATCAGAAATGGTCAAGCATATGACGCACGATATCTCAAGATCAATCGCCTACGACCACGCTGGTCTACACAATCATCATTTCGTTGGTTGGTTATCGATAAACATAAGACGAAGTGACGAATCAAACTTTCCAGCTATCCAGTTCTTTTAGACGAACAGCTCAGGGCAGAGAGTCACACGTGTTTCACGATCTGTAACATGATAACAGTACTGAGGATGCGGAACATGAGAGAGTATTATATACTCTAGTAATTTTTTCAGAGGTGACGGAAAATTCGTATCTGATATTACAAACTACACATCGTAAAACTAAAGAGATTTCAATTCAGCGATCCAGATGGTGATTCACCCCATTCGTCTTGGACACCGACTGCGCTATTTTTACGGGACGTCGCTGCAAACTCGTATGCATTGCTTCCACCCACTCGGCTGATACATCTGTATCTTGTCCTTTGTTATTGAAAGTAGAAGACAACTATAAAACTTCTTGATTGTCACATATTCTGGAGGACCGATTCGTCAACCCTTATCGTTATGATCCGTCGAGGTTGTGGAACGCCAGAATTAATCTCTAATTGGCGGCGTAGAACACATTTAAGAAGCGAATTGCTAGTCAGATCTGTCAGCACTTCGTAACGTCTCGAAGGCAAACAGTTGGAGTAGAGGTTTCAAAACTTCCACGAGTGTTGTTAAGGTTGTGTTGCCAAAAATAATATACTGCACCATTGCAAAAGAAGACGGTTATATTTCGGCGTCGGAATGTGTTGTAAACGTTCATGCATGTGCCGTTTCATTACTTATGTAGTGCGTTTCTGGCAACAAACAACTTCACAGGCCAAGCATATTTATTAGTTACAACAGTTGTTGCCGTGACCAACCTTTAAGTGAAAATCTCCTCGCCGCGTCTGTTCGAGAATTTAGGCGTTCGAACGATGCTGGAAGACAACTTAATAAGGCCGGCTGGGTGTCCTGCGGAGGTTTACAAAATCCAAGTGGAAGTTGTCCTGTACATTGAGCGAAGTCACCGTGGAAATTGGAAGGGCTGCTGTAAATAAAGGGTTCTAAAGCACAGCCGACCGCCAAGAGGAACAGTGGTGGTTCAGTCAGTTGGCTCAGACAAGTAGGAAACTGCTGCCATTGCATACATTTCTGCAGAGAAAACTGTCAGAAATGAACTGAAATTGCGGACTGCAGTTACTACTGGAGACGTTTATCGAAGATTTATCTACGGTCACTTATACTGAATTCTGCTCTGTTCATTTCATCCGACTGATGAAAATTCATCAGTCTTTAAAAGTGGGGCGGGAGTTCGGAGCTATTTTTGTTCCCATTGGATGTACGCAACACCAGTTGCCAGAACACAGCGGAATAAATGTAACAGACTATATCCCGACTGACAGCAGTTAGATGAGACCCAGCTGTGAAAAGTCAGGACTTCGGCTGGACTTGAACCAGCGTCAGAAACACCATGCCTCAACGCGGCAAGTGCTCTACCAGCTGAGCCAGGAAGCCACGCCAGGAGTTCGGAAATTTCACATTTGGGCCCCATTACCCACCCGTCCCACTGTCTCATATGGAATCCATCAAATGATCCGGGTGATCGACTGCCTTGGCAGGATTAATCGAACAGTTCACGCTGGAATCAGTTGAGCCAAAATGCACTTAATGAATTGCAGTCCTTCTGAATTCTCTTCAAGATATGTTTCACTTGTGGTGGCTATATTGTTGTCCACATGAACGATAAATAAATAAACGTAGGATTGCGCGTCTATTTCAGTTCTACTCCAAACTTGTGTCTATGGTCATAGGATAAAGTGCCCCTTTCTGAGGTTCCTTTTTGTTTATACTCATTCAGACTATTGATGAGTTGTTTCTGTGGGCCGCGCGACCGGCTGCTTATTTGAACGTATCTGTAAGCATGTTCCAATCTGATTCAACAGTGGAGCGACCAGGACAATTACCGGCGCAATTGTGACACATCTGACCGATTCGCACCATACCATCAATCCAGCCTCTTCTCTCCGTTCCCTTTACCGAGTCAAGGATGGTCAGTCAAAAGCGGTGCGATTCCGAATTTTTGACCGCAACTGAGTTCATCGGAATCTAATTGAGTGACACACCCTCAAAGCGCCTTGTTCAGGTTTTGCGGTTTCCATTGCCTAACACCCACACAATGACCGATCAAAACGTTATGGTTCCAAGGGCGTCATAATTGTGACGTAACTGCATGAGAATGTTGTTTCTAAATTCGTCGATGGCATGTTTGACTCCAGCAGAACTTGTTACTGATTTTTGCGTTTCGCCCTGACAGCCATGTTTCATATAAATATTGTGCATTTGGCTTAATGATGAATAAACGAAAACGAGGTTGTTCGTTACACTGTTTTCCTGACAACCACTGTGGGAATTTTCAATCATTTGCAACGCATATAATTTGTCGTTAAAAACAACATTTTATTGAAGAAAGACGTCCTCAAAAAGAAATCAGTCATACGTCAGAAGTAGCCGCTATATGAGTCATATAAACCAAGACGTTTCATTAAGAGTTCGGTGTGATTTCAAATTTTGTGTTAATCATTACATTAATACGCACTATGGAGTAGTAATCATGTGTAGAATCGGACGAATGCGTTCACCACCCATTGAAACGTTGAAAGCTATATGATCTGGTTATGATTCAAATTGTTGCTTGTGCCTATCCACATTATGGGACAGCAATCAATCCGTATTTTTTCGTATTTTGAAAAAGTAAACCAGGTTGCCTCTGAGTGGTCAGTGTGATATACATGGTTGAGTGAATTGCCTTTAGTTCGGAAGTCATTTTGACCAGTCACCACTGTACAATCCGCTCACTTTCGTTGTTAACAAATATACTTGAGTTTATTCAATTCCCATAACCTAGAAGTTATCTCTCAGACCTTGTTGGATTTGTGTTTGATGGTGTTATTTAAATTTCTGCTGTAATACGTGAACAGTGAGTTCATATTCTTATCGATTGTTTACTGTTGCAACTGAAGAACCACGTTTATTATCAGTTCACATATATATATATATAATATCTACAATATATATGTACATGCAATATACCACTACTAGCTTGTATTTTCAAGTTCAGATATATATCCAAACTTTTGCACCCTGCACATGTAAAATAGACATGTTGCACACAACGTGTGAGAGGAAACCGGGGGTGTTATGGACTGGAATTGTGATTCAAAAACGCGAACGCGCCTGCAGCATAGTAACTACTAGTGAGTTAGACAATAAAGATTGTGCTTTATTGGAAGCCCGTTCGCTACACTGGTGCCGTGCCCTGAACACAACGCAATGAAGTTGCCATGGCCAAACCAATTTGCGGATGGAGACGCGGAAGAGTGGCTGTTAGAATTCGAGGTGATTGCGGCATGCAACGGATTGAAAAGCGAAACACAATTGTTGACTGCATTGGGAACGTTGCTCACCGGACGAGCGAAAGATGTAAATGATTTGAGCAAACAAACAACGGCCGTAACGTCGTATCAAGAAACATGGACCGCACTAATTCAAAAGTTTACAAAGGAACAAAACCAACAACGGGCGATGGATCAGCTTTCTGGTGCCGGATATTGTGACACTCGAGACCCCCTTGTTTACTATCAACACTTACTACGACAGTTGACGTTCGGCTTATAGGAGGCAGATGAGAAAACGAAGGATGGATTGGTGAGGGAGCGGTCTGTCCAGAGTTTGCCGCCGGAGTTGTAGGAGAGCGTTCGGATGGCCGAGTCTCGTGGAATCACGGACATCGAACGGCTTGTCGGAATTGCACAGCGCTAACCCGTACGGACGCAAGTCGGACGGCTGGAAGTCACAGGGCTCGAACAGAAAGTGGAGCGACTGACAAAGGCAGTGGAAGATTTGAAGACGAATTTGGAACCAAGTGGAAGATAAGTTGGATGAGCATGTGAACAACCTCACCGCAATCATTGTTTTGTTTGGGATGGTATGTGACGATTTTCCCGCCAGTGTCCCAGCAGACGTCTTCATCCTTGTTTTCTGGTAGTAACGGCTTATCATGCGGTCGTTCCACGGGTGAGAGTTCTGATTGAGGGAGAAAAAAGAGTACGAAAATAGATATGGAGGCGGGTGCATCGATTACAGGCGAAGTACCAGGATTGCCCGTTAGGTTCGGTAATTGGTATGTAGTTACAGTCGGAGGGAGAGTGTTAAAGACAATGGGGACCCAGAACGTTGAGATCCAGATAGGTGGTATCAGGTTACGCCACGCAACGTTAGTGATTGACAATGTGAAAGAGACGATAATAGGCGCCGATTTGCTACGTCGATTGAAAGCAAGCGTAAACCTGGAGAGGAACGAGTTGTGTGTTGATGGAGATGTCGTGAAGTTGCGTCGTGAACAGACCAAAGATCAGTGCCGAATGGGCTGCGTCTCGGTGAAATCTTTGTCAGTGCTCGATCCCAGTCATCTGGCAGTGTGTTGCCCAACCCATACTGCTACATTGGCGAGGTGGTCGGGTTGGTGTACTGTTTCTATCCTGCGGACTATGCCGACTGGTACTCCAGTTCTTCCAGTTGCAAGCTTGTCAGACAGGCCAAAGGGGAGCATTCAGACGAAAAGCAGTTACTCTCATAGGATTGCATGTCGCACTACTGACCGGGTAGGAATGCTAATGTGGTGAGGCACGATCCTGTGGTCATACAACAGAATTATTTTCATAGTTGCGGCAGTGCTATCTCCCGTATCAGGAAAAAGGAGGTTAGAAAAGTTGCCCTCAAATAAAGAGCACTTTGATCGCCCAACGGTTGACCGTGACCGCCGGCGTATTATCCAATACGGTCGAAAATTTTTTGTTATTTCTCAAAAGCCTGATGTAGCCTCGAGTACATCCACTGTGCGCAGCAGTGCTCAGAACGAGACATCATTATCATATTCACTGCGCCCTCGGGTTAGGCAAGCCCCTCACTGCCAAGTGAGTCAAACTCTTGAGTCGTTGGCTCCGGGTGGGGTCCCCCAAGAAAACCCTATATCCTGTTGTCCCGCAGGTTAGACTTTTGAGTCAGAGACTCGGGGTGGGGTCCTTCAAGTCAACCCCCTTCCGCGGCATAAACGACCGTTCTCTCGACAGTAAAATTACTAACCGATCTCGACTTTCTCCTATTGTAATACACCCTACTTCTTTCGCCTTTCATATGCCTTCGGGCGATAATTGCTTTCTGAGGTCAACACAACTGGTAAACATTGGCCTCTTCAATGTCCGCACTCTCCGACAAGTCGGTCAGCAAGCTGCTCTGGCAAGTACTCTCTCAACTCTGGAGCTTGATGTGTGCTGTGTGTCAGAGACGCGAGTCTACGATTCTAGCACGGTTATCCATTTGAACTCACCCCTAAATAACTGTCAATCCAAGCGCTTCTGTCTCAGGGTTTCTGGTGACGCTGAAGCAGAATCGCGTGGTCAAGCTGGAGTGGGAATCGCACTGTGTTCCAGAGCGGGGCAAAGCTTGTTCGATTGGATCCCAGCGAACAGTCGCTTGTGCGCTGTCAGACTCAATACATCGGTAAAAATCTGTGGACGCAAATCAGAAAGGCGTTGCGTATTCATTATATCGGCATACACTCCGACGAACACCTGTTTGGATGCTACCAAAGATGCGTTCTATGATGCTCTCGTTGACCTTCTGAGGCAAACTAAACATTCAGACATCATCATACTAGCGAGCGATTTTAATGCTAAGCTTGGTCGTCTTTCTCCGGATGAGAAGCGGTTAGGAGGTATGTTTGGTGTTCAAGCACAACTCACCGACAATGGCGAAAGACTGCTGCAGCTGTGCGCATCCCACGGTCTGTATATGTCGAGCACGGCATTCCAATACAGGAAAAAGCACTGTGTTACTTGGAGGCATCCGTGTGCTTCCCAGTCGTGGACACAGCAGGATCATATAGCAGTTAGTTACAGTTAAGGACTGTCGTGCTTTTTGGAGCAGCCACCTGGACGCGGACCATGCTGTTGTGCGTGCCCGTTTCGTTTTATCATTTGCTCAGAGGATTTACGCTCGTAAATGCGAGGTGCTTAGCTGGCATTCGAGCGATGAGGATTTAAAGAACGCTTACCAGAAAGCATTTGTGAACAAGTTGCCCAGTTCGAGTCAGGTGAGTGATCCTAACGAACATTGGGAACAAATCGCCGAAGCCATGAGAGCATGCTGTGAGCAGGCATGTTTCGAAGGAGCCGTTCAGTTGCGACAGAACTGGATTTCCGTGACGTAGATAAACCTCATGGACAAGCGTCGCTCGACCCCACCTGGTTCTGAATATGATGAAGACCGTCGAGAACTTAGACGCAAGCTGACTAAAAGCTTGCGCAAAGACCGTGAGCAATACTTGGTCGAACAATCGAAAGAGATGGA
>JTDE01005328.1:0-34058 GCA_014338405.1 Paragonimus skrjabini miyazakii
GCCTGTGGGTAATATACTACTTGTGAGTAGTATATTACTCACAACGAAACTGCCTGTCATACAACCCTCCTCCCCCTTCTGAGGTTCCTTGGTTCCTCCGCATCCGTTGACGAATCCTCTCCGATCGACCAGGTGTCTCCTCCCGAATTATTGATCTTCTGGTTCGCCGCGCCGGCATCTTGTGCCACGTCGCTAACTCACTGGCATGCACTCGTTTCTTCTCTCCGTCTCTCTTGATCGTGCAGACTGGGACTCGTCTGGAGACTAACAACTACGGACCTTTCCACTTAGGTAGAGGTTTTCTTGATCCTGGGCCGCTGGCGCCCGTGTTCCGATTATCTCGATACTTCACCCGTTCTCCTAGGTTGAACATTCTAATTTCGCCGAGCCGTTGTCTTGCGGATTGTTTCTTTGTGCGTGCCTGCGATGCTTCCAGATTCTTTCTAGCTCTATCTCTTTCGGCAACCAAGTCTTTAGTGGAATCAATGCACTCTGGCCATATTCCGATCTCCTAATTCACCAGAAGTCGAGGGCTTCTGCCGTACATCAGTTGAAATGGAGATTTTTTCGTACTCGCCTGCACAGACGCCCGGTGGTCCAATAACGCTAGTGGCAACGCAGACTCCCAGTCACCTCCTTTGGCTGATAACCATTCTTTGACCGTTCGGTTGTTACGTTCAGTTAGGCTGTTAGTTTGCGGGTGATATGGTGTCGTTCGGATGCGCTTGATTCCCAGTTGTTGCATGCGTGTTCGAAATTCCTCGCTTTCAAAGCATGGTCCCTGATCTGTCAAGATCGCCTTTGGTACACCGTGGTTTGCTACGGTGTGCTTCATCACCATGTCTCCAACCGTAGATGCTTTTTGATCCGAAACGCCAGTCACTGTGATCCAACGGGTAGTGTTCCGTCATGACCAGAACGTGCTGGTTATCGCCGGCGCTCAGTGGAAATAGGCCCATAAGATCCATCGTCCAGAGTTCACCGATTTCGGAAACTGGTATTGGCTGTGAGGGCTGTTGGGCTCCTCGATTGTTGTCTTTCAGTAACTGGCACTGTTGGCATGCAAGCACGTAAGCTGCCACGTCCCCTTTCCCCTTCGGCCAATATGCTTTTTATTGCGGCAGATCGTATGTCCTAGTGCATCCGGTGTGTGCCATTTCATGACAGTCTGCTACCAGCTTCCTCCTCAGTTGTCTCGGGATGACTACCACGCAAGGACACCCAACGCCACGCTGTCATGTCAATACGCCCGCACTGTTTAAGTCAACTCTTATCCATTGGGATGCGATTATCTTCAGCTCTTCATCCTTAGTATTTAAGAGGATCCTCACGCCTCTTGTCAGAGTTTCAATCACCTTCCGGAGGACCTTGTCCTGATGTTGTAGACGCACTGGTGTCTGTGGGTCCTGCTCCATTACTAAGCCGTTGACTTCAAAAGTCACTTTGAGGAGTTCGTCGTCCATCTGCGGTCGAGAAAGAAAATCCGCGACGCAATAGCTCGAACCAAGCATATGATTGGTCGTGAAGTCATATCCCTGTAAACGCAATGCCCATCGAGCTAATTGTCTCTCGGGTCCCTCGCAGTCCTGATCCACTCTAGGGGTTTGTGATCCGTCTCCACGTGGAACTGTTGACCCAACAGGTACGGCCTCCAGTGCCCATACGGTTGCCAAACATTCCTTTTCAATGGGCAAATACTTCTGCTCCGTTGGTATCAGGACTTTGCTGGCATATTCAATTAGTCCTTCCCTTTGCTTGAGTACTGCCCAGATGCCACGGTCACTGGCATCTGCTGCTACGATGAACGTTTCTTTTGCATTCGGAAGTTTCAGAGTTAATCGCTGCTCGCTCATCGTTTGTTGCACCCGCGTGAACGCCCTCTGGGCGTCATCGGTCCATTCAAATTTCCTGTCTTTTCGAAGGAGTTCATACAATGGTGATGTAATGGAGTGAATATTTTTCACGAACCGACTGTAGTATCCTGCTCGACCCAAAAATCGTCTCAGCGTTCGTTTAGAATTCGGAGCCACAGCCTCTCTAATTGTCAATATTTTCTCTGGTAGAGGCCTGATTTCACCTTGACCCACTTTGTGTCCCAGTAACACCACCGATGACCGTCCGAGTTGCGACTTTTCGGCATTGATCCGGAGTCTTGAGTTCTTAATGCGATTTAAAACATTTATGTGAGTAGCATGTTCCGATTCCGTGTTACTGTATATTACGATATCATCTCCGTATACCGCCACATTATCCAGTCGTTTTGCCAGCTGAACTATTAGGCGTTGAAATGTAAACGGTGCTCTGGATAGGTCAAACGGCATGCGCTTGAATTGATACCGTTTTTCGCCTACCGTTATAGCTGTTTTCCCACGATCCGTGGGTTTGATCGGTACCTGCCAGTATCCGGAGCGTAAATCCAATGCCATGAACAGCTTCGTCTGTTGCAGCCAGTCAAAAATAACAGCGACGGACGGTATTAGCACAACTTTGTTCTGTGTTACCTCATTCAGCCGTCTGAGTTTCACACAAAAGCGATACTTCCCGTTGGAATTCTTCACCAGGAGAACAGACGAGTTGTACGGACTGTTGGCTTCTTCTATACTATCCTCCTTCAGCGTGTTCTGTACTTGCCTTTCTAATTCCTCCTCAAGATGAACAGGTATCCTGCGGGATCTGTGAGGTCGAAGTGTTCCGGTTGTTATTATTTCATGTGTAATCCAGTTGCAGAATCCGTACAGATCATCGTTGTTCGTAAATACCTCCACATATTTCGACCGTGGACTGGAGTAGGGGGGCAGTAAAAATGGGGGTTTTAACTGTGCGTACTTCGTTGACGTTATCCTATCGTTGTCCTGTGAGTGTCAGGGAGCCATACCTGGTCGACAACTTTTTGAGCCTCAAGTTAATCACGGCATTTGTTGCAGCAAGGAAATCGGTTACAAGGATTGTTTCCTGGTTTCTGGGGACACAATGAAACGGTGTTTTGCAATATGGCCGCCGACACGTACCCCACATTCTTTCACACCGTCAACCAGTAGACTATGACCTACAACCGTCCTGATCATTATGGATGTCGCCCCTGTATCAACCAAACACTGTTCTATATCTCCGTCAACTTCAACCCTTGTATGTACGGCCCCCTTTTCAATCGCTCCCACTACTAGCTGATCCGCCCAATAAAAAGAACAATCATGAAACACTTTATTTTTGGACCACTTAAACCACTGGATTGGACAATCCTTCTTCCAATGTCCGTTTTCTCCACAGTTGAAGCAACCTCCTAGTCGATCGTTCTGTCGTGATGCTGTTCTTAAGGCAGCTACATCCGCTGCGAGTTGCTCTATTATCTTCTGCATTTCTTCCAGCGTCTTCTTGTCCGTATTGCCGTTTGCATCCACTGAGGCCACGGACATTACTGCCAGCTCCCGCCTCGCCTTTGCAAGTTCATCAAGATCCATCGGCCAGGCGACATAGGCAATACGGACTTGGTCGCGAACGGCCATCGGGAGACCTACAATGAACTGCTCCGTTAACAACTCCGTTAACAACTGGTTCTTGATCCAATCCTGGCACAGCCCTGTCCAGCAAACCTTGCAGAGTGGCGGCAAACACGGATGGATCCGCTCCTTGTCCAAGCCTGGCCGCCTTGAACCGCCGCATGGCCTCCTGGCTGTCGGCCGCGCTGTCAAACGCAGCCACCAGCGACTCCTTCGCAGCAGCACACTCTATCTTCGCAGGGCCTCTTCGCACTGCGTCCAGCACCGCCTTCGCCTTGCCCTTCACCAGCGTCCGCATGGCAACCAGCTTTCCACGGTCGGTCTTGACTCCGACCACTTCGGCAACGTCCTCGAAGTCTTCCAGGAACGCCCGAACGTCTCCATTTTCGAACGGCTGCGGCCAGGGTATCCTCATCCTCGCGTTCGTCACGGCACCAGTTGTTGTGACCGCAAAAGACGCTTGGCCTGAGGACTCGTTTATTGTCAAAAATCAAACCACAAACGCGTACACTCATTTGCACGTTGGACATGCATTCGCATACATCGTTGTCATTCGCCATTGTGGAACTTCTGCCGTAGTGCGTACACACTCTTCTTGTCCGTCGTCTACCTGGCGTTCGGAGCTTGCCCTTTTGTTCCTGAATGTCGCCTGTGGGTAATATACTACTTGTGAGTAGTATACTACTCACAACGAAACTGCCTGTCATACAACAGTAGTACGAGTTGATATATCATCATTTCTTATGATCCACAGATTGACACACGAAAACTTGTTGACCGAAATTGATGATTGATAAATGGATTTAGAATAACACAACGTTACGAGGCAGTTGTAATACTCTACGTTTAAACCACCTCGGGTGGCCTTCCTCTGGAGGGTTGTAATCGAATAGTGTGAGGGATTATCAGTCGGAACTCTGAACTTCCCTGTGATAAACGCCACTTGTTTAAACCCTGTTGGAGGTATGCATTTTCAATGGACTTGCTTAGTCCAATGTATGTGTTTGTATAACTTACTAATAAACTGTACTAAGCAACATCGAGCATTATTTCGACTTAGATGCTAGAATTGGATTCTCCTCCAGTCAAATACCTGAGTATGGGTCATATCTGCTAAGGTACTGTCTGGCATTCAATTGCTCGATTGCCACAGTTAAATGTAAGACTGGTAATAATATCTACAACTTCTATCGCTGTCCTGACATGTGGGTCTATGAAAGCAATTTCTAAGTGGCCCACTGATTGTTTAACACTTCAGGTTGACCTTTAGATCACACAGTGTAAGGTCGGCCTATGAAAAGGGGAGTGGATATCATCTGCAAATGAGCGGAGCTATATAACACGTACGCTTCCCACTGATCAGCTGTATAGAAGATATTTTAACAAGCAGCCGGATGTTTACAGATATTACTCATGATGAATGGTTGCAGTCACAAATCATGAAGTCCTATAGTTTAGTGCTATTTGAAACCGTATTTTTACCAAATTAACGTAGGCGTTTCTACAATATGAATGGACTAAAATTCAGCATATTCAGTATAAGGCTATTAGCCGATTCGTTAGGTTTGCATACATCCTATGGTTTGGGTAGTTATCATGACAAACTCTGATTGCAGTTTGTTTGTCAGCAAATCGTTGATTCAACTGACATTTCAATCACAAGCAGTCTAAGTCCGAATCACTTCCATAATCAATCATTTATATTTTGGCAAGTGACTGCTTAGTCAGCTGACATACTTTAGTTGCCGTATTGGAACTTCTAAAATTGATTTGTTGGTTCGGGTAAAAAACGAGTGAACATTGACTGGGTAACAATTTCGACCGCGTGGAGCTACCCAAAAGTTTTGTTCCGCGCGCAATTCGCGTGCCTAACATATTCGAATACCTAGATACTCCCAAAAGACAGTTATGTGCTGGACAAGTATCTTTACATTAGTTTTGAAATTTCATACTGATTTCAGGGTTCAACAGTTATCGTTATCTTCTACTTGTTACCTACATTTGTCCGTTAATGTATTCAGTCTATGATGTATTGCTACAGGCAACTAAGCTCGCATATTGTTGTTCACTAACTTTCGTGTATACCCAAATGGTCTCTCAGTATTCAGTGCCTGGTCACTTGATAAGTTAACAAATGCCTAAATAGTGCAGCTAAACTTCCATTTGGAATCTACATTCAGCAATTATAGACAAATGTTGGATGTATTATTCACGACACTGTTCTGCTTGATTTCTGGACTTGATCGGTCGGGTCTGTCTTTACAAAGCAGTACGCTCCAAATCTTCATTCACTAATCTTGACAGAAACAGAGACGTATCACGTGTATTTGTCAGTGACATTTCAATTGTCTAAGGTGCAATCTTGAAAGAACTGATTTTCGTTTGTAGAGTTGCGCTGATACTGTTTAAAATATGATATTTGATTAGTCAGTGATAATCTTGCAAGTTAGTGGTGTTGATCGCAGCCGTAAATATTGTCAAATATTTCCATCACAATTATAGTCGATGTATGAAGTTAACCAAATAACATTCCAGCAATGTTGAAATTAAGCACTACCGAAATCTGGTGCATTATGTGATATCGCTGGTTTCATTGTAACGATTCGGATATGAATTAAGACTCCTGTGAAAACATTAGCATGAACTGGTTCGCATCAACTATCACAGAGTTCAATGCAGCAAAAGTAATGAATAGTTTGAAAAGTTACTACAACGGACAATGTACGGTGCGCTTTTAGGCTTGCTGTAATCTAGTGACGTAGTAGATTTGGTGTATTTGTCGTTTACATGGACATAACTTGAAGTAAACTGGCCAGTTCATCATGTACCATCATCTGGTCTCGAGTGTACATTACATAAATCCAAAGAAAATCTTTTAAACTATTGTTTCATTATAAGGACGTGCATCTTTGTAGTTTCCCAAAGACATAAAACATGACGCGCACATCTTAAAAATAACTTAGTAAAATCGAGATTTGTCAACAACAGTTGTACAACATGGCTTTTACTGTGTTGTTCGACCTCATTCGTCACAGTTGTTTTACTCAAGTGAACGATAGCAGCGCAAGTAACATATCTACAATTAATTCGATGGTTGCACGGAGTTTGAACAAATATATATGTGTGAGTTCAAATAGGTTCATTTTCAGAAATCTAGTGTTTGAAATTACTAGTGAAGTCTCATCAAGCTCCATAAGCCAATCTTATCTGAGTCACGTTCTAAGCAGACTTCTGCATCGACGTCATGTAGCCGATGACCATCAAGTCAACGCCAACCAACGTAAGTAAATCCGAACAATTCAATAAAAGTACACCAAGTTTTATATGGCTAAATTATTTATGTTTGTAATTAGGATTCCAAGGGATTACACTGCTACACAATTGTCTTCATGATTAAACACAAGTAGTTCTATCTACGGAAAATGTTTTGCACGAAAGATTTGAAATTTTTTCTACGCATTTATTCGGACACCGATAGACGTATGCTACTAACAACTGTAATTCCCACTGTTAATCATCATCATTCACCGTAGCACACGCCAGCATTAAAGTCTGCTTTATCGAAACAGGTTCATTAAGTCGCTACCGTCTACTCTACGGAAGCGTGTCTGGAAATGTAATGTTTGAATTCACTGTTAGCGAAGCAAACAACACATTTATTTCTGGTAGAAAATAGAACCAAACTAGACTTCATCTCGTGGATATCTTCTATACAAAAGCTTTCATTCAGACTAAGTATTTGAAACAACGATTTAGTTTAGTTATTCTGATAACGCACGACTAGCTGAGCTTACGTCAGGCACCAACAAAACACACCATTACACGGTTCCATCGAATTTTCCGCAAGTTTGACTAGTCAAGCACATTTCTTTCTTCTTCGGATAAGTGAGCTTACTTATTGTATTTCAGCCTGAGTGCCACATTAATTCCCTTCCTTCTGTTCCTACCCTATGTGCACAGTAGATCTGCTCAGCTAACACTGTATAAACGTGAAGAAATGATAAAAATGTGTATGAGGGGAAAGTTTGTGCAAAACAGGTTTGATTCTGAAACCTACGAACTCATCCAGGTTTTCTCGCTCAGTTGACCCTATAGACTCCACAATTTCGCACACTATCTGGCAGTTAGAGAAACTTCACACCAAATTTTGTTTTTCGTTGACCAACGAAGTTATCGTTACATCAGCGATTGCAGACAGCACGTTGTTGGAGGCCTACAGTTTGTCCGATATAGAATAGGCAATACGAGTTCGTACTCTGACCAATCAAATGGCTTTTAGCAACAAACTCATACCAGTGAACAGTATCAACATTGACTGTCTTCAGCCTTATCACTTTCCCGTCGTTTGGTTCAAATCCTTATGCCACGACAGGACCGCGCACTACAAAAGTACGCAAAATACTGTTTGGTCATTCCACGAGATAACCAGGTACAGCTTTGTAACGTGCAAGGTGAGCAAAGAATGGGAAGAAGTCGGAGACAAAGTTTATTGATGTCCTTCAAAAAACTCACTAAAACTTTTGAGGATAGACAAACAAGTAAACCAAGTTGAAAGCAAAATTAGTCAAAAACCGGTAGAAGATTCTAATGTAAACGAGTAACAAATTGGTGATCACGCCGTGTTAACCTGTAAAAGAATTGAGTTTGTGAAATACATTACCTACTTCAACTAAATACGTCGTACGCGCGGTCCATGACTGTATGATAGTTGGTCCAGTTGCAGCCGTATGACGTAAGAAAACTTATCTTGTAAACGATCGTTCGGTCACGATAATCTGGTTTACTCAATGTCAGCATGGGCGTTTGGTCCATTAATAAGCACACAGTGGACAATTCGGAAACTGAACACTCTAGATAATAGCATCTAGAAATGTAAAGTAAACCACACACAACATGCTTTCTGCTGAAAAAAGTAACCCGGAAACCTTCGTCTTTGCAATCCAAGAGTTTCTCTTTCCTATGTTCACCTCATAGAACCTGCACAAAACCTGTAGAACACGTCTCTTGTGGACTTAATAAGTTAGAAAGTAATTCAAACGGCCAATGAATACTGGCAAATTAGCAATGAAACCGTTTAGTTCAGAATGTTATATGGGACATCACCTTACCCTAAATGTCTCAGCCCTGATCAACGATGCATACATGCGATGGCTAACAGTAGCGTGAATGCTGTCGTTGTTTGGTCGAGTTGCCTGTGAACTGAGTGCACTTAATGACGCGGGAGAGCGAAAACCGCAAATGAGCTGTCTTGCTGATGACGCCTTACTTTCACTTACAGCTCGGTTGTTTGTTTGCAAGGTATAGGCGCCTTGATGTTGTATGTTTGAGTAGAGACGTAACTATCTTTTAGTGGTTAGGTCCCCCCTTCCTCTTTATTCTTCTCTCCTTCTATTTATGGTTTGCTTTTTCTTCTTCGTCGTTGTGTGGCAGTTAAGCATCAGCGTGAACCACTGATGTATTGCTGTCTTTGATGATGATGATGATGATGATGATGAATCACATTTTCTTCAGATATAAGCAAAGCATTGCGCTCGGACACAAGTACATACGCTAAGCGGTAGGTGGTCGAACCGAGTGGATTTTGAACCCGTTTTCTACAGCTTCACACAGCAAAGGAATTACAATTTAAAGATTACGCTAACATCAACTCATCCGTCACACCCGGCAAGCCTCCACGTGTTCAAGCAGTGATCCACAACAACCATTGCTGCAGTCTTATCGGGTTTTTGATAATTCCAAACACTGTTATCCAGCTTGTTATACATGTATATATGTTACACTGCTATTTACGTTATATACATATGTGTTATTATTCGCGTTATCATCTTTTAGTTATAAATAACTTGCGCGTCAAGATCACTAATACATGTCACATCTCGGTGCAGCTTCTGGACGATTCGATCAGTATGGCAGAACCCTAAACCAGATGATATGTATTTTTCGCATGGAGGCCATAGATTTTTCGGAGCACCGAATCAAGCTTGACGACATTGAAACTACCGGAGCAAATAGTAGCCCTCAAACATTATCCATCACCACAATTCCAGGAAAGCCTACATCAGATTTGAAGTATTGTTAACTAATATCGTCGTTTTATTCCACATTGTTGCGACCTGTTGAAACCTCCTACAAAGTTGTTGAACGATAGGCCCAACAATTTTGTTTTACCGCCTCCAGCCAACACTGCAATTCTCGCGATCAAACACACATTATCGTAAGTGACAACGCTGGCACACATGCGTGTAGACGAAGGTTTGACTCTCATTTCGCAGATCGATGCATCCCAGTCAGATCGTGAATGATCAAGTCCAGCCTTGATCGTTCTCTTCCCGCAAGCTCCAGCAGGCGCGAACGCGTTATAGATCCTCTGGTCGTGAGTGGTTGTCCATCTTTCTCCCCATTGTACATTGTCGTCAGGTATTGGAAGGTAAGCGTTCTACTATCCTTACAGATCACAAGCCACTCAAGTATTCCTTCGACGCCAAGCCCGACCGTTAGTCTCCGAAGGAAGCTCGACAGCTGGACTACAGTTCTCAATTCACAACAAACACTGTTGCCGACTTCTTATCCATAGTTATCTTAAGTGGCATACAGCCAAATGACAATGTCAAATTGAGGAAATTATCAGGAGTACAAGACAGTGATCAGAAGTTACAGCATTGTCGCACCTCTTCTTCGCTCACACATCGAGTGTTATCCCTAGCCATCTACGAAGCCACAGCCATATGTGATAACGCGAAAATCAACCCTCGTCCACTCGTGGCAACAAACTTCAGACGCTCTATTTTTAACAGTTTTGCCGCATGTCTCATCCCAGCATTCAGGCCACCGTCCAGCTGACTTCAGACCGATTTGCATTACCGAACGTTCGAATTGACAGAAAAATGATCGAGAACCTGTCTTGATTTTCAACGCAGCAAAGTTAACCGCAGTACCATCATGGCTTCCAACACATTTGTTAACTCCGACGCACGTTCCGGCCTTGTTCATGTTGACGTAGGCGGGCTTTTGCCGTATTCAAATGGTCATCGGTATATCCTGACATGCGTTGACTGTTTCACCTGATGGCCAGTGACAATATCTCTTCACAACACGAATACCGAAGCAGTTGCGTGAGCGTTCACGGTATGGTGGATCTTAAACTATGACTGTATCCACCGATAATGCTAAACAGTTCTGATCCACGGTGTTCAGCCACTTGAACCGGTTGCTCGGAATTGACCACGTCAAAACCACTGCATACCATCCGGCGACAAGTGGTTTGATCGAATCCTTCCATCGTCACCTGAAGACCACTGAAAAGACACAACCAGAACCCCAACGTTGAACCGATCACTTACTCGTTGTCATGCTTGCAGTTTAATCGACTTTTAAAGAAGACGTCGGGCGCACAACCGTAAAATTAGCTCGCGGTACGACCCTTTGCCTCCCTAGTGAACTCTTCTGAAAGTCAAACGCCGACCGAACTAATTTTGGCGCTACCGCCTTCGCGCAACAATTAAAGTCGTCCATGGTGAATATTCGGCCACAACACACCAGGTTAAACACCAAACACGAACAAAAACACTACAATCTGGACTCCTGTGATTTTGTTTTCGTCCGTATCGACACTATTAACGCCCTCCTCGAGAGCCCATATTCCGGACCATTCCACTTAATTAAATAGTACCCCAATTTTTTGTGATTGATCACAATGGATTCCTTGATACAGTGAGCATTGATAGACTTAAAGTTGCGCATGTCGAACCACATCTTAAACCACCCTCGCTTTGGAGATTGATCCTACTCCTAAGGGCTCGCAGTGTACCTAGCCCATGTGTAACGGAAGATCTGTACAACCACAGTCCAACCAAAAATCCCCTGTTGCACTTTGACGCACTGGCTCAGGTAGAACGGTTAGATGGCCAACAGTTTCGAAAGAATACTGTGCTTAACATGTCCTTAATCTCATCGAGCGGTTTCATCTTTCTAATCTATTTTTATATACAGTCCATGTCAGTTGTCTGTGTACAGAATGAACACCACTTGTTTGGATCGATTCGACTTCACAATACACTTCCGGTACATGCGTCTCGTTTCCCTGGTGCCCATGCTCCTGTCCCACTTATATCGGGATTGCCTATAGTGAGCTAATCAGCGATTTTGTTTTGAACTGACTACTTATGTTCACATATTAGTACAGGGCTTCGCATATACATATATATATATATATGAATAAGAAACTAGGTATGGTTGTATGATACACGTATTCTTACGCATATTAATCCAGATAATTGTACTGGTATATATATATATGTAAGCATACATTTATTATTACACAAATCGACAGATTCAGACGTTTCTTTGCAAATTTACACACATTTGCAAATATGTGCTGCTTATACAGCAGCATTTGTACAGCATTTTAGATATCATAAATTTTGTTGTTCTCCCATTCATCACAGTCTCTAGGTCCACATATACACTTGATGTTTAAACCATAGGAGTGAAAAATGCACTTTTTTCCAAGATTACAAACCGTGCGTTCTCCCTTCGTTCCGTGTCGTCTGTGTGCGTTGAATTTTGGGGACTCAAAGGCTAATGGGCTGAAACATCCATCTCAGCGTATTCATGATTTACTTATCTCCACGACTGTTTTCGCTGTGGAACCAGAATTCCTTTGCAATAGCACGACCGATCGAATCCATTGGAAGTACCTCTATTCGGTGTGGTGAAACTTTAAATCAACACATCATCGCCAACTAATGTGAGTCAGTTTTTCATCTCCATCACACTTCTTGCTTCGTGTTCCTACCTCAGCTGTATGTAGTGTTCATGTCTGCAACAATGCGCATCCATGTTCTGGTATTAGTTAAGGTTCCTGTGGCCTCATCCATCAACCAGTCAGAAAATTCGGCTTCTCAAATTATTATTCCCAGTGCATGAGGCTAATCCGGCTGTTGCAATTGAGCCAACGAAATTGTGATGTAATTCTTGCTACATACCGCGTAATTTGATTAGCTAAACGACGACGATGATTGTGGTATACTATGCTAAACAACCAGGGTGTACGTGCTATTGATTCAATTCGTTTGACAAGGATATGCGCAGTTTCCCCGCCGTTCTAGTTGTGTCCAGTTGATACTTCCAGAGGCCACCCGCGTATTGTTCAGATAGTACCTAGAACACGCTCAGAGGTTACTCACAGAACCTTTGTGCTACTAGGGCTATTCTGCAGAAGGAGTGTAATATCTCGTGATTCAAATGATGACCGGTTTTAACGGCAAGCATCACTGCAATCTATCAACTAGCCAGGGTTATATCCCATGAAGGGGAGGAGAATGAAAATAAACTTTATTCAAGCCCTCAGAATGAGTGAAAACACAATCAACATAGAAGTCACTGGTATGCTTGAGAAGGTGGGACACGAAGCTACAACCAGAAGTTATAGCACCCGATCAGAAAAATAGAGCAAACATCTTAGGTCACCGCACACCGAATCCGTGGAACACGCTTCCATCGAAAGCCGTTCACAACGACGCTACGATCTCTCGCAAGATTGCCTGAGTGGCATTCGACTAAACGCCCATGGTATAATAGCCTAAACCATGGCAGATGCTGAAAGCGCAGAGGAGTATGACGATATGTAGGTATATTCTTTTCTTTTGTGTATTGGATAGTCCAGTCTCATAATCCACGAAGCAGATTTTGGATGTTTACTCAAATAGTTCATCACTGGAAGCAAAGGGTTTCGGGAAACATTTCTTATAGAATAGATATCACTTGGTTATCGCAGTCAGTGATAACCTGACATCAGGCTCTTGGGTGTGTTTGGTACGTTGTTGATCTGTGTGATGCGATGCGGAAACAAATTCAGGCATGTTCGGTTCCTTTGTGAAAAGTTGTTCTTAAATTTGCCATTATTTTGCCTTTTGCAGTATGTATTGAAAAACCACGGTGAATTTCATACTGACTATGCATATAAAATATCAGAAGTCTTCTTTTTAAAACTGTTATTGCGAACCGACTGAGCCGCATTCATTGGTATTGTCTAAACACTCTCAGCTGCATCCATACAAGGTCACCTTTACGTGTTCATTTTCGGTCAACAAGTGATCGTTTGCGATTTCGCTTCTGATTGCTCCTATTCAAATACCTTTTTCAGCTGGATACTTTGTATTATGTGTGAGGTCATATTCAGCGAGAAAGAGTGCTTTATGTGTTTTCGTCAATGGTATCTTATAATTTTCAGTCATTTCGATCGCAACCCACTGTGAGAATGTTGTCAACTATTCTCATTAATCCGACACATTTTTCCACG
Organism: Paragonimus skrjabini miyazakii; assembly: GCA_014338405.1. NCBI lineage: Eukaryota > Metazoa > Platyhelminthes > Trematoda > Plagiorchiida > Troglotrematidae > Paragonimus > Paragonimus skrjabini miyazakii. The sequence goes on from JTDE01005328.1 coordinate 13,798, forward strand.
ATTTGCCTTCTTCTTTCTCTATGAACGGTTGTTATCGTCACCAGGCTAGAAAGCGTTTGAAGTGCATACTTACAAAGCCCTAAAACAGTGGTTTAAATTTGGATATCAACCCGGGAAATAGCGGTAAAGTCGAATGCTATTTGGCTTTACATAAAAGCCAACAATGAGGGCTACCATATCTGGATCCGGGAGATAAATTGCTGAAACAATAAGATCCGAATTGTTGGCTTTTTCAATGAATAGAAGTTAATTCCTCGTACTTCATAAGAATGTCACATGATTCAAGAAATTTAGAAGCCGGTTTAACAATTACATTATCGCATATGCTTCAGCTCACGGAGTTGCTCTGAGCAAGCGTATAATTCTCAAAACCGCTTCTACCGTTCCAGTGTTAGGTGAAACCTCGAAATGCCATTGTTTCCCCGCAAAAATCGTCGCTGTTGAACGTAACACTCGGATGCGGTAATGATGTGTAGGTAAAAGATGGAAATCTGCTTCCGTCAAATATTATACGCGATCACTGTGAACTTTAGGAAGATAGCATTTTAAACCGTGCATTTTGCGTGAGTTTTATAATGGTCCCTAGTTAATTGGGTTTACTATGGAGGTAGTCTTTTCAAGGACAATCTTTTAAATGATATTAAATAATGTTATTCGATATATACTAGTAACATAATATTGGAAATAATAATAATATTGCGATAGTAATGTTAACTAATTAATGGACTATCTATCAAAAAATGCTGTCGTAAGCAAGCTTCTTTTTAAACCTGAAATACATCTCACCAATTTTAACTAATCATTGTCGTTGTCTTTTCCATGTTAACGAGTGAGCGTTTAAGCATTCAAAGCTATCTAGCTCATTATAAGTGACCTGCGAGTCCACTCGCAAATCTTTTTCACTTTCGGCCAGAAGGCGTGTGACGGAGTGGTGCGTAAACTCTGTGTTCTTCTACTTGCTTCTATCCAGCCAGATCCCGAGTACACACAGCTACGCCAGATAAAAAAATGAATTAGACCAAATATATTATCTATTCCGGGGTCTATACGCACTTCACTACTTTGCTATCGCGATCTGTAAATCCTGGATGTTTTTAACAATGTCACAAATAGGCGCAACGTGAAATTGTGAAAGACCTAACTACCGATGTCGCACATTTCTGCAAACTTAATTGATGCTCTTCTTTATTAACTTCTACTAAACGTCGTTACTGTCAAAACAGTGGCTTAAAACTTTGCACTTTGCAGGTAGTTAACCATGAACTAAATGTCCCTGATAGACGTCGGTTACCAGCAATCACCCCTAAAATGAGATCTTTTCATACAGATTGAAACGAGGCAAACTAGGTATGACGTGCATATCACATCCCAAATGATTTTACCCCTATAAGCACGTAAGTGTATAATGCACCACAGAAGACGTCGTCTCATTCCCGGTGTAGGTTAGAGGTAACGTTGAAATGAAATAACGAAGCTTTTATAGATCTACAAAAGTTGTGATGAATGCTTATCATATTGTTTGTGAAGTTCAGGGGAAGAGATAAAAACTGGTTACTTTAAAACAGTTGTAGAGAAAGTATCATTAACAAAGTTCACTTGATTCACATCCAAACGCCGGAGATTCAGCTTCATACAATTTCGTAGGTTGAACGCCAACGAAATCACATGTAACATTTTATTTTTCGTTTTTCACAGCTGACAATTTTACAAGTACGCTGAAACATTAAAGCAAAAATTTAACTTAAAGATGTATACCCCAGTTGATAAAACTGGAAACCATACTGAAGAAGTTTACACTTGGCTGACGTAGTCACAATTCGTTTTCAGAAAATTGGCCCTTTGAAAAAAAGTGACAAGTATGAACTGGTGCAGTCGCAATACGTTTGTAGTATAAAAATATAGCAAAAGTTAATTTCGATAATGAAGGTTTCACCTTGAAATATTTTGTGTAAAATAAACGGATTCATTCAAAAAATGTCACTTTCTTGGTGAATACTTTCCGCGAATTTTCAAACAGGAACTTTGTCCGCGTTATCCACTGACTTGCAGAATTTGTATGCTGAAAGTGATTTGAGCTTATCAGATTCGTTTCAAATAACTCACAGATATGATGAATTGAGAATTTTCAATAAGGTCTTTTATTAGTATGTGCTTTTCTGAAGAACAACATTCTGTGTTTACTTATGTCTACTTTTCGTCAGAGAAACATAGATTCGTGTTGAGTTGAACCATTTCCCACTATGATGAATACATTGAAAGTATATTTACTATTGAGTCACAAAATCCTGGTGAATCATTATTACTGCATGACCTATGGTTTAATTGGATAAGGTTATCACTTAATTTTGAACGTGGAATGTGTTATGGAAATTCGTTGGTAGACACTTGACGAAATTTCTAAATCCCTTGTTAACGAACTCGTCGAGCCTATTTAACCACATGGGTACAAAAATGACCTTATTCCACAAAAGGCTATCAAATTATCAATTGATAATTTGTCAAATTATTTTCCAGGATAAAGAAATCATATGCCACTATTAACTGCATATTGTATTGTTTCAGAACAAATTCGAGATTGGATAAACTCTCAGAAGCATAGTTTGTAATGTCACTGAAATCCTTCACACACTCGTTGCATATAACGGTCTAAGATAACAAATTTGTGAAAGCCTGAACACTACTTCTGAATCTCATAAAGATAATATGATCAGAAGAAGCTATTAGATTGCATGAGAGGTGAAACAAAAATACGTCCTAGAGAGCGTTTCTACTGTGTGCTCAAAACAGTTATTCTTCGACATTGTTAATCATAATAAGTTGAAGTGAATGCCTTTAAACTTAAAGGAATCTGCAACATTCGAATAATCAGCTCGAACTAAGTTTCTGCACAATAAAAGCAATTTTCATATCTACAATATTTTCCCAATTTCTGTGAGTCCTAGGTTACTGCGTATACACATGGGAACAGATTACTTCCATATGGTCTAGACAAACTCATGTGATTACTCTCAAGACAACAGGTTTAGAGTAAGCAATTCCGAATAAGCCAAATGTATTCAAACGTTTCAAGGATTTATGAAGTTGGTAGTTGATGTTGCTTACTATGAGCATAACAAAATAAAAGAGTAACGTGGAATTCAATCGTAGAAAATTTGTTCCCAATCTAAGTTTGCACAATTCTTCACAGTTCTATCATGAACAGTAGTGCTCACAAGAACAGATGCTGCTCTTTCTAAACTTGTTATTGGAAGCCAGAAAGCTGAAAAACGTTAAGAAAAGAACTCAAAACCATGAACAACTAAAGCAGTGGCAGTCAATAAATAGCCTTTCACTAATTACAGCCATTGTAAACCTGATTCTAACAGGGTAACCAGAGAGCGCTACTATCACATTACTAAGGGATGATGCAAATTTTGGTTGCTGTTATAGATTACTAGTTTAATCAGTGAGAAAACCGTAAGTAGCTATTGGCTACTAACGTAAACTCTACTTTTGAAACCCAAATACTAATAAGGTGTTTGTAATTATTCAAGAATAAAAAACTGGTACTTCCATCTGTTATACTCGTGAACGATTACATCATCATCCTCTTTATCAGTCATCAAGTGTCTTGGAGCAAGCTGCTACTGCAGTATAACGTAGCACACACAGCCATAGTTTTAAAGTCTGTCTAACACCATTCGGCACCTCAAAGCCCAGATGGTTGATGAAAGGTTTCTGCAATAGTCAACAAGAGCGTTGTCTCTATATTCACATTGTCACAGAATGTGGACATATACACTGTACTGATATGAACAACATTTCAACGTCTGATTTAATTTGCTAAACTAAATCAGTCCTCTAAAACAAAAACTGCTAGCTGAAGTAGGACAAGTAGATCTATATTCAACTGGTATGCTCCGACACAACAAATACCATTATCTTTCTATGCCCAAAGCGTCCTATACTGCGAATGCAATCAGTGGTATAAGCTATCAGCAGGCACGTCACCTGTACGTCACGTCCTATAGCTGAAACGGAATTAGTTTAACTGAACTTAATGTTTTGTCAGAGCTTCATGTAAGGACCAAAACCATCATCAACTGTACCAGTGTTAACTCTCAGTTACAGCGGTGAAACATCTGACCTCCCGTTCATTCGCAAAAGAGAATGAAGAGCGTTTAATGCATTTATTCCAGACTTTGGGCTCACGCAGCTCGGGCGTAGCTCTTAACTGTGCTCTGCTTCTAAGAATACAGAACTCGATCGAGTAATCAAATTAACGCCAAACATTTGTGTGATCTTCACGAAAAACAAGCGTAGCTGTTTGATAGACAGCGGAATTGGTTATCGGAATTGGCTATCAAGATGAACTTAGTAACGGCACTCATGCAATTCTGTCTATTCAACAATAATAGATTGATCACAATAGAAGGGCAACCAAATACACCTACCTACTTCACCTCACACGTAAATTGATCAGAAAACAAGAAAAAGACTGAATTTTTTTGCAATCGTCTATCTTAATCACACGAACACTACTCAATTACACAAAGAAAACCCGTTTCGGTGGAATTAGTCAAACTACGTATGATTGCGTTTAGAACACAGAGGTGTGTACGCATTAATGGCGTAGAGAGCCATCGATAATCTACACTTATATGCAATCGAAAAACGCATTGCTTGTAAAACGTCGTAGTTAAGCGGAAATAGCAAAAATCCGGTTGAACAACACAAGAATACTGAGAACCAGTAAATGTACCCAATGACCCAAGACGTTTTGAAGGCATAAAGTAACCGATTAGAGGAAAGCACGATGATGTCACCCACTGATTGCTCAAGACTGTCAACAAAGAGTCGCTTTCAGCTGACTCGCACGAGTTATGTTGCAGATAAACGCATAGTAATCACATATATATATAACTGAACTGTTAGTTTATGGGTGTAGTCGGATGAACAATGTAACCGGCAATGGACATTGTGCCATCGCTTATAGCTGAAGATCTGTTCGTCTACGTAATATAATCTAGATCGAAATGAGTAAAATTGCCAGCACTGCCATTATTAGAGAAAACATTAGATTCAATCTCTACAGGTGATGCAGTCGGTATTCTATCAGCGATTTTTGATATTTGTAATGTTCGTAGAATACATCCGAGACCATTTGATATGAAGTATATTTTGTGCTTGGACTTGAAGTTTACATGAGCAGTGCTTGTGCAATAGAAAATTATTCTGTTGATCAATGTTTTAATGTTTAAGACTAGTAACATTGTGTTCTTTTCATGGTGCACGATCACCATCTTAAACTAAGGAGCTATACGTTTCTAAACACAAGTAGTCTTTTCGAACAGAGAGAAACAATTACAAAACACGATTGCACTTAGATCAGACTACTTCTAATCTTTAATTCAAAATATTTCATATCAGTAGTGAAGGTTAGGGGATTTAAGTTATTTCGAAATTGAACGCCACCCACACTTGATCACAGCCTTCGCATTCGGATAAGCCTTTCGGCTAGCCCACTTCGAAAGAAAGCACTAGACTCAAATTTCCCTCTTATTAGAGCTCAACAGTAGTGCATATCTTTATCCAGATCAGAGTTTGCACTCTGACCCTCTTGCTGGTGAGACTAGTGTGTTAACGACATCGCAAGCAACCTCACAATAGGCATGACCGAATAATCAAATCCAAACGCTCAACCACAATCTTGTATGAATAGTGTTCAGCTTGCACGATCATTACGGAAGGAGAATGAACATAATCACTCTGCTCTATCCAATCGATAACCCCGTGATCAGGACTTCTCAGTTAGGTAGAAGTTACTGTGTTCATTGAACCAAGTGAGCATGGTTTAAGTCAGTAGTGGAGGTTCGGGGATTTATTCCAAGTAATAATAATTTGCCTTTTAATTGCAGAGACAATTCGTTTCCCGTCGTTGTTTTGTGGTGTCATTTAATTACAACTTCGATCAAATTAAACAATGCGTCTAAGATGCTTTTTTTAAACATTACGGTTTGGGTTGCCTGAAAGTAGTTCATTTATGAAATTACAAATGAACTAATTAGATGTTTTACAACTTCATTCGGTTAATCTTGAAGCACCTCTGTAAGAAAACAATCACAATAAATTTGAACGAATTCGCCTTCACAATGAAGGCTTGAAACCTCCAGTTGATCATCAAATGGATTGGTATGATCAACACTTCTCTACTGCTAGCTTTAAATATACACAACACTGAGTTCATCATTTCTGACAAATCCAGTCAAAACGGATTTAGCATTTTTACTGATCTGACTCCACGGAACAGTGTCCTTTCCATCCGGACAGAAGAATCTGCCACTTGAGTTCAGACACTCAAACTGGCAATTCGGACTGATTTAATAAGAATAGGCTGAACAAAGCATCGACAAAATCGAATGTTCGTTATTATCATTCCGAGGTGTGAATCTCCCTGAAAATCACAGCTGTTTATTAGTCCAGGCGTCAGTGGAAAACCGCTTAATGAAGAAAAAGATAAGAAACCTGCCAATATAAATTAATCGCCTGATGAGTGGAAAAGAGGTAGAATCAATCAACACTTCACGCTAAAAAAGTTTATAGTATAAGCAGCAGCATGAGGACTAATTGAGCTGTTTGCATTTTCTTAAATATTAAGCGGTCTAGCTGTCTTGCTCTCTTGAGCCGGTTACCGTTAATAACAATCTAGGAATACTTATACCAAATTTTGTCGATCGGTGTTACTTAGGGATGTGTGTCAACTTGAACAAGTAATTATCAACATAATCTGTACCGTTGCTAAACGGCTTATGCCCTTGTAACTGAAGATCACTGTAGAAACAGATCTCCCACTTCCAGACAAACTATTTTTGTGTTGAATCAGATGCATCGAATAATATGCGCACCACATATTAGGCATGTAATGCACACATACAAATGATATCTTGTTCATCGAAATTATATGTACGTTCGCGCCTCATTGTTTTGAAAACCCTGGAAAACTCGGAACGAATTCTACTCACATGGAGTTACGTGCACATATGTGTAACATCAGTAATACTTGGAAGGAATTCTGAGCAGAATTTCTGCATCCGCGTAATTTAGATGGAATACAAGCTTATTACTACTTCAAGGATATTATATGTTTTGTGTTATACGCCCTATTAAGTTTATACGTACGATAACGACGTTGAAAGGCTGTCCCTTCAACATCACAATTAAGTGCCAGATCTATTTGGGTATTCATGACTATAGGATTTCAGTCTGTTCGAGCCATTCTATTAAGATACTGCAAGACCACCTTACTAATCAGTAGCTTTAACATAATTGTTCTATTTGTGTTTATTTATTTCATCACGTAACTGACAAATCTTCCAACCTTTGAAAGTGCACTGTGTGTATAAACTCAAATACAACAAAACGAACATACTTCCAGTTAGTCGTCTAACTGTCATAGAAGACAGTTGATTCGAATAACGTTCCAGCTATTAAAGGAACTTTCCTAGGGTTAAGCTCCAGATAGATGAACGATGTGTAGAGTTGATTGAAAACCAGGTTTATAGCTGCGACGATAAAATCGGTAAGCTCAGGGGCGTAAATTGACTAGGTTACCAAAAACTACAGGCAGAAGTCTAGAGGGGATTCTCGCGTGTATTCACAAGATTAAATCCAGTGACTCTGTATGATATAGCAGTAAAGACACACAAAACTGTATAACGAGTAATTTATTCTGTTTTTGACTTGGGCTGAGATGAAGCCGCAGTAATTATGGTCTGAAATATACAAACCACGAAGCTTAGGAGGAATGGTTTGTCAAAGCGTGTATTTCTATCGGAGGATGTACAATAACTAATGAACTGCAATATGCATAGCACTACCAACTAGACGAACGTTGGTGTGGGAAGGAGTAGTTCACCCCGAAATTTGCCGGGTACCTCTTCATTTTATTTCCACGAAGTGCCTTTTGGTTTCATCAATAAACTCGGAACCAACAGTAGCATTCCGATGTAGAATCTCGACTGTATTACCTTACTTGCTTATCGTGTGAATACTTTCGAGTAACTTAGTTATGATGTCGTAAAACATGCAAACCACTGTTACGGTTAGTTGTTCGCTGCTAACACATGACTAGTATCCAGTATTTTTGCAGGAAGTATCGTTGGTAATAAATTGTTTTCAACATTGATTCAACGATAACAGCTCTATGTATTTACGTTCAAAGGCTTAAAACGTTGGCGATCGGTCGAGGCCTGGTTTTCTGTACGTTTTAATTCACTGCAAAAATTTCACTGAGAGCTGACATAGCTTCGTTCGATCACTCTGGTTGTAACGATTCACAATAATTACAGCAACGATGTTACTCGTAGAAGCAAAGTGGTGTGATTGGTAGCCGCTTCTAAAACCTCAATGGTAACGAAAGTTTCCGTGAACTTGTAACATCCTACACAACAGATTCCCAAGCCATTTTTATCAAAAATAAAATCCATACCCATAACTGGAGTCTTCCAAATAGACATTGCACTCAAATATTTACCATCTCATAAGATATTGACACATACAATTGGATTGATTCTCATCATTTTTGCTGCAGCATTTGACACAAGGGAACAATTGGAAGGTAACAACGATGTAGGTGTGCTGGCACTCAGTCAGTATATACAAATCGTATTTGTCGATTTTCGATTCTACTCGCCGCTCCTTTCATCCTTCTCTAGTGATTTTCGATTAGCCATTCAAGCAAATGTCGACTTTCCCAGAAGGTTTGAAATGGCTTGCATATTTTTCTACAATAAACACTCATAACGGTTATCCAGTTGTTCAGTAGAGGTGTACCAATCCCTCTTAATTTTCATTTAGATGGTGAAACCAGGTATCGTTTGTCAAAGAAACTGGAATAGGTTTGACGTGATAAACGTCAGTCGTCTATCGTTCCTGTGCTTTCGCCAATTTCTGTGATTATCTGCTTCGTCATTTTAAACTGTTCTAACGAGTGCCGTCTAGAATGTGCTATCTATCCATCGCAATCCATCGACGTAGGTTGCCTGAGCCCTTTTTAAATGTGGACGTCATTAATACACCAAAGTAAAATATCTGAAGGCAAACCTTTGGTGATATTTGTGTTACTTTCAATCAAGTGACTACGGAGCACTCGCTTACCTAATGATTCTCAAAGAAATCTTAATCAAGTCTCACGTTCCTACAAATGACCAACTGCTAGGCTCTTCCACGGATGTTCCTCAGGCTTCATTACAATAGCCTCATTGATGTTTCAACCAGAGTTCAATGAACACTTGGAAATATGCGCTTATCATAGTTCTAATTTGTGGCTGTCAGTTGAGGTTTGAATCGAATAACTACTGCTGGTCGTTTTGTTTAAAATACGCGAATGACAAACGTTGTCCACCAGAGCACTCCAGTCCAATGCATACAGGCTTTCAATTAGGTCACTTCAAGTATCGTTGTTGATTTATCCCAGAATCTCTAACCGTATACTTGTCACTACTTCAAACGTAAATTGAAATATTAGCCGGTTGACTATTGATCAGACAACCCTAATTTTACGCAGGAAATGCAGACTGCTTGTCTCTCTTGGCATTTTGTTTATGTAGCTGGTTTAAATCCAGTTATTTCTCTTAGTTTCCCAGATTCGAACTAATCTAGACCCCACTACTAAACGATTCCTTTGATGCAAATTCATAATGAATTTAATATACTGCGAACGTTTTGGTTATTGCTCAATTTTGAGCAGAGGTAAAATTAGCATAGTTGAAATCGTTAATTTTTTCTAAAATGGTGAAATCTTCAACATACACATCAAAATGTGATAGCCCTAGCGGGATTCAGTCATATAGTGCTAGCAGTATTCTTCTGTTATGGAGGATATCATGAGTAGCAAGGAGTTGATAGCTGTAAGACGAGCATTCTATCCGTTCTGCTCACATGCTGTTGTGGACTTCTCTATTAGAATCCTGTCAGAAACTCAATGTTGTGGACCGATTTTCACAAGATACCGTGCATTACACTCATTACATACTTATCCTGGATGTACTGATCCCTGATCAAACAAAGCTGAACACACCATTGCCAACTGCAACAAGCTTGCGGATATTTTTCTTACACGAATATTTTCAGCAGAACTTCTGGAACGTTTTGATATGTCTACAATAAGTTTACAGTAGAACAGTACAGTTAAAAAACACATGGAGTTTTCGCAACGCTTTTCTCATTTTTTTAATGTGAACATTCGAATTCGACTAGCAGACCAGTAATGAAAGTGTTGTTTTGATAAGTATTTGTTAAGTTTCTCAGTGTTTTGTAGTGTTTGAATCCCAGGGTTCGTTTTCCCACCTACACTGGATTCATAAAGGCCTTCTAAGCAAGCTGATCAATGATTTAATTCAAAGTATTCATATTACCGATAACAACGTCACCCAATAGCCACGTGCACGAGACTCATTTTCCACCTTGCGGTTGTAAATTCACTGTTGACTAATTCTTCCAGGAGATGGACTGCCGTAACATTTACATTTAACTCAATCACAAAATACATGCAATATCGATCGTGAAAACCGAAAATAAGGCATTTAGACTACGCAGAGTTGAACAAATATTAACATCCTCAATTGCAGATTTAAACAAATCATATAGCACTAACATCATCTATTTTTACTTGAAAGCTGGCTTGTGTATATAAGTTCCCCGGGTTTACAAAAACACAACTTTCTATGCGCATATATGTGCGTAACTTAGCATTTAGAGGAGTATGAACAAATTTGGTAGGATTATTTTCAAAATTGAAAAACAAGTAGCATGTTAATGTCATAGTTGTTTTCAACCAACACAACACAATGAAACTTTTGAGATACTCTAAATGTTGTCAACTTTTTTGTGTTTTTCTTGAAATTAACTGGTGTAGGCGAAAATCTCAAAATGTGCTCTCACTTCGGTAGTGAAAGACGATTATTCTATTCCCTAACCTGGTATTGTTAGATTTAAAAGCAGCATATACGTTCGCAGGTCACAATAAATTTTCAGTAAGGTAAACGACGGAATCCGAATTGTTAAATGCTTTTCATGCATAGATAAAACTGCACGGAGTTGATTTCCACGAATCCATCTGAAACACATGCGCGGATTTTACCATTATCTGATCACCTTAGAAAAATGACGTGTTCAAAAGCATTTGTAACTCTGGGGAATTTCCGTCCATCTCCTCGAGTTCTGGTAACGTCTATGAGTATGCCAATGGCACAACGGCGTTGCCTTATGTAAATGCTTAGTCACGTCTACCTCATCATCTCCAGAACCAGCATAGGAAGAGTCAACGCCAGAAACAAAACAGGGGCCTGGCAACTCAGCCAATTTTAATAACTAAGCTTGCTGACCAGTCGCTGAGAAAACGTAAGCAGTCTGATAAATATACTTTGCGCCGTACACCACCCTTTATTCCTTGCAAACACTGTTGACAAACGCAGAAGATGAACATAATGCGACGATGCCCACTGAGGATCACGTTATGAAATTGCCGGATTTATCATACTACTCACTATTATTGAGTAAACTGATGAATCCGCGTTTCCAAAATCGCCCACGTAGGGGCAAAGAAGTAACCTCTTACTTTGAACATCACCCACAACTGATCGCAACTCTCGCATTTCCATACACTTTGTAGTTGACGCCTTTCAAAAGGAATTACTAGACTTGACTTTCGTTCTCATTAGAGCTGGTCAGTAATGCATATCCTTGTCACGTATATGCACTTGAACTCGTCAGACAGAAGTTGTCAAAGGATAACATACGAAAATCTTGAAATCATTAACGCATTCGACAGACTCAGCATAACGGGACAACGAATGTTTCGTCTTGACGTATTTTCTTGATTTACATATATGTCCCACTGAAGGAGACAAAAGATTATTTATATGGTTATATTATGACCATCAATCTAGATGTATGCATACCCTGAAAGCTAGTTTACTTTCGTACAATCAACGTATAGATTGAATTCAACGAGGAACCACATCGCCCAGTGGATGGTGTGGCAATGGAATCCTGGGTGCGCCCACTGTACGCAGGCGTCTTCGGGACGAAGCCTGGGATCGACCAGCTAGAAGAATTCACTGATGGATGTAGTGTTTATAAGCGATATGTGGATGATATCATGTATAGTTAGCAAAATGACATATCAACGGATATCTTAGCCTTTTCCAACTTGGCTTACACAAACGTAACATTTACACTAGAAGCAAACGTAACAATTAGCTCATATTACTGGACCTACTCATCCGGCCATCTACTGATGGATCGGTTAAACGTAAAATCTATAGTAAAGAGACCTGGATTTGGCAGTATACCCATTTCAGCAGCTTTGGTCTTTTGATGCAGAAAATAAATCTCATAAACTTTTTGAGTGATAGTGCGAATAGTATATGCATACAGGGTATGACTTTCGATGAACAGTCGTTCATACGCACCATATTGTTGCTAAATGACTACCCGAAACGATTTGTAGACGAAATTATGCAGCGTCACGAGAAACAGGATAAGATGACTCGAGAGGAGAAGAAAGCAGTGTATACGGTCTCCGATGAACTGTCGTTTTTACGCACGCCGTTCTTACAAAATGGCTATCCAGAGGGTTTTTAGACAAGACCATACAATATCGCGATGAACAGCTCTAGATGATCCGAGCGCAAAAGTAGGCATTTTTGTCTCATTATATTTAAATTGAACACGCTTGTCGAAACAATCAGTAGAAAAGTTAATACTGTTATCAGTAGGACATTCTACGCTGCAAAATTACATGCCGGTTCCAACTCTGCTCCAGCCTTGTGTCCACGCAAAGAGATATAGTGCCCGTTTCTGCGGCTGTCTTTGTGTATACTCATTCATCTGTTCCTGTGGAACTAATTACGTGTGTCACCTGACCAAGCGCCTACTTGAATGCATCCGTGAGCGTTATCCAACGTGTATGTATTGCGTAGTCACCAAGAAAATTCTCGGCACAGTTGTAGCACATCTTGTTGATGCTCACCATACCACCAATCCGGCCTATTCTTCCTGTCCGAATCAAGAGTGGTCACTCAAATGCTACCAGATACCAAATTTTGACCACAGCTGAGTAGATTGGAATCCAACTGAATCGCTCATCTTTGTGCGCACAGAAACATTTATTCAGGTTTTGCTGTTGCCATGGACGGCCACCCAAACTATAACCGGCCGAACTGCTACAGTTTGATTGGCGTCATAATTGTAGCGTAATCCGATCAAAATCTTGTTATCATATCTACCAGTGACTCGACCGACCTCAGTTGAACTCGTTACATTTTTCGTTTCGTCGTGAAAACAATTTATCCTTGTAACGTAGGGTTCACTGAGTATTCTCTATTAAACTGTTGAATTGTTTTATTTTGATTCCTGAATATATATTTTTCTGCAAAATCTCTTATCCAATTTGTTTGTCGGACGCGTCATTTATCCTACTACATCGACATCTCCATATGTGTACATGAAATAGGGTTTACCTCCGCCGGCTGAAAATCCCTTTTCTATCAGGAATGGTTTCATTGTTAGTGTGATTGCTTTCACAGCGAAAGTGCTCACAAACGATAAGAAATCAAGGAAGTGGCTCGGATTCAAAGATCAGCAAGCTGCGATGATACAATTAACAAGCTATCATGATAATTCTGTGAAATTTTGTCCGTTTACAACAGTTAATCTGAGAGTAGAAGGTAAGCGGATAAAGATAAAATTCCCATTTCTCTTGTGGTACAATTAGCACAAGCCGATAAACAGAAAAGTTTTGTCAACGCATAATGTTTGAAAAATACTGACAATAATGAATGCAAGTCGTCAGAATAGTCTTGTTTGTCAAATGTCTTCGGCGACCGCCTCATTTTACCTAGTTTGGAAGTCTGCCAGTTCGCAGTAGTCGTGCAAGACCTGTCCAGGGAAGAAGCAAGTACATTTGTGGAAAATATTTGATTGTACACTTTTATGATAGAGCAATTCAAAGTTCTAAACGTCTCAAAAAGCAACGTTTTCGGATAAACCCAGTCAGTCTTACATATCCGATTTGTTGTACTCAGTAAATCCTCAGCTTGGCAGAGGACTGTCGACTACAAGTGTTGAACTACTTTTTAGCACAATCGTATTCTGATCGCATGATTCTGGGTAACAACAAATCTTGTCCTATATTTTCAGTAACCCCGTGTAGTTCAAGGATAGAGTACATCGGCACATTCTCCTTACCCACTCAATTAGAGCACTAACTAACTCAGAGCTTATTAGTGGTTGTTATTATCAATTTAATCTGATAAGTAACACGCTAAGAATAAACAAACATAGTCGCTCAATAGAACATTTTTGAGCGATTCGTAAACCCACAAACAATAGGAAAAGGTGTTGTTCCATTATTTACTTTGAAAAGGTCAACAGTTTGGTATCAGTTCTATCCTCGAGCAACATTCTGTTTATTCTTGTCAGTTACACACACGAAATGATGACTGAATGGGAAATGATGCATGCCATCCAAATAATTGAATTTTGAATCGATGTAGGAACTGGTATAAATAGTGAAAGAAGATTATGGAGATATGGCAGGAAATTGTAGAGCACAAGAACCTTTGTCCTGTCTCATGTTCTTCTGGACATATAAGGTTGATTTCTAAAGTATATGAATAGTGCGTTAGAAAGATGTAAGACACGTTTTTTCACATCCCGACAAATGACATGAGAGGCCTTTAAGGAATTTACATTGTGTGTTCGGATTTGAGCAAGTATCTTGTTTTACAATCTTAACTGTCACAGCTTTGATGCTCGGATCCCACTTCCGATCGTGCTTCGAGCCTTTTGTGTGTAATGCCATCACTACACGAACTACGTACTGCAATCCGCACGTACATCTAACTTCACTATTAAGCTTTTAGTTGGGCTTGTTGGTATTTGGACTTTTCTCGGGAGTGCAGGCACGAGCATTTTTGAGTGCAACACTGTGAGCCTAATTGATATATTTGGGTGAATCACTGCTGACTTCAGTCTCTGTCTTATCAGGAGTGCGACATCATTACCACATACATTTTTGTCGACCGGTCGAGCGCTGGTTGGTTTTGAATGCTTTTCGACTGGACTTGCTGGGGAACTATTTTGATTGTCAGTCCGCTTAACGAAACTGAGTTGTTCGGGTACAACAAAACAACTGCTCAAACCCGGCCATACAGCAGACCTCTTGAATGCTTTCCTTGTTGTTTGTCAGAACAGAAACAAACACATTACAAAAATTCCCATTGAGTCACAGTAGATGAATTGTAGCAAACATATGTTTTCGATCAAATTTCACCAGAATGTTAAAGATATAAAGGAAAATAAAACTAAATACGGTTACATGGCTGTTCGATTACGTAATCCAACTTTGTGTGAATAAAAACACTATCCAATCGGTTTCTCTGCCTTGATCATTAACTGACTCACCCAAACTATATGTAGGTAGTTACCACCTAATCGGCATCCACAAACGAAAAATTGAGATGGTGTGCATTTTGGGACAGTGCTAAATTTCGCATTTAACGGTCATGAGATTTATTTTCCTTCATAACTGTAACAGGCTGATGAGATTTAATCGAAAACACATGTTTGCTATACTTCGTGTTCTAACACGCATTTTAGCTTTTTCTGAAGTGTTAACAAAACACCTTAAAAGCTACCTTTTTGTATGTCGATGCAAATGGCAGTGAACTTAACACTATCTTCATAATTGATTGTACGTGAACTGAATCTCGTTTTCCACACTACATTCATTTAATCCTACTTCAATACCCGTGCTGATTCTTTGTACATCGACTGAAAATGCAAATATTTAGACATGTCACAAACCTAGCTATGGCTGTTAGCTAGAGAAACTCTATTACTTTGCTTGTACGCACGCATTTCATAACCCATTCGGTTATCATTTCATGTGTACAACTGACGATGACGAACGAAATGTTATTTCAGGATACACATTACACAAACATTTCTGCCTTATCTACAGATAGTATCTCAGAAATAAATTTGCAATAAAATCACCACGTCATCATATTTTATTTTTCATTTTTACATCATATTGTGGGCTGTCAATATGCATGGTGTCTATTACTCGTGGAAGAATTGTTCATAATTCTTTGTGGACGACAATACTACAGTTAGTTTTGAGTGTTACATTGCCTGGATTACTATATTTTCTTGTAGTTTAATGTTTAGGTATGAGTAGTGAACATATTGACTGATTGTCGGGATTATGTGTTGAACGAATAGTTGGGCGTTCAGACACGAATATAAATGGTGACTGAATTGTAAAACAAAATTGTAACACTCTATGGATCGTTCGCGTTCAGTAGCACTTGATCCGAAACAAAACATTCTACGACGACAGTTACGAGTTGTACAATTAACCGCGGAAATACACAACCGGATAGATTGTGTCAATTTGATCAGTACACTGTTGTGTTAACACAAGGCACGATGAAATAGTCGTACACACGTACTCGGCCATATTCGCCTTTACAAACTGTTTATCCTTTGTGCAAACAGTTTATTAGAATAAGTAATTTCAACTGAGAGCATGCCTTGATATTGTGGCTACAGATTGATATTGACAGAAATATATGCTTCGCCCGGAAAAATAATCCAGGTTCAACCTAAAAGGAAGTATATTGAGACATATCCCAAGCATTAAATTCGGTTGAGGTTTCTGTCGAAATTGTTGAGCCTGCTATTCGTCAAACATCTTTTGCGCGAGACTGCTCTAATCAGGTGTTGATTTCGAACCGATGAATCAGTTATTTTGTTCAAGCCAGCGTTTACATTAGCTAACGTCCAAGGAATCAGCGTTCATTTTTTATTACAAATAGTGATCAAAAACCATCAGCTGCGACAAAACTCAAGAGAGTTTTATACGGAAAGTGCTACAGAAATATCCAAGGAAGTTGATTAGTGAATGAAACAGACAAACATTCATCAATTTTGTCAAAACTTTCTCATCTTAAAATCAACTTCCACATTTACTTCAGTCGATTAGTCTGTTTAGCAATGATTGCTAGAAAAGCTTAACAGGAGTGATCTTCATGTAAATATGTATGCAACGTATCCAACACCTGTTAATTCTTTCCAACGTTAGTGTTTCACAGTGAGCCAGTAGTGAAGTGAATATGTATAAAGAGATGCGAATAATTTTCTTAAGATTATATTCAGTGTGTTCACCAAGCAGGATGAAGCGGTAAGCGACCGATCTTTTTTTTATCTTATGAGCGTAATTCTGGGGGCTAATCTAGTAAACTATTCAAGCCCGTGACTGGTTCGGGTTTAAACGTCACTGTAAAGCCAACGTTAAAATGCATCTATCGGTGCTTCAGTGAAGTTGAATCGCGGAGTTCACACACTCCGGTAAAAACTTACCTAATAGATTGGTACGAACTGACTGATATCACCAATAAGTATTGAGTGTGCTGATGCCGAATGTATTCCACTAGATCGTTGATGCAACCATTTTTCATTTGCATATGTTAGAAATAAGTCTTTATTTCAACTCAGTGTAAAATTGATGTAATCCCAAAAATGAACTTACGGACGATTATGTTTTCAGCGAACAGGTTTAACTGTTTCATCTGATCAAAACCGTCAACCAGCAGCTCTAACAATTTGCGATGTTTTTCTGTGTTGGTATCTGTCCTATTCGCGAAGAGATGGAAGTTCACTGTAGTAGTCTCTGGATTTTCGAACGTTAGATCAATCTGATATTCGATGTTTCTTCTGCGAACCATAAAGGCTTTGATTGTCTCGTCTACCTACAAAATATAAAAGGCGCAAGTTTGCTTAACAGTTGATAACAACATGTATGAACCTTTAAGTATATTGTTCAGTTGCATGCAACGGTGTAGCGCTATTTATTGGTTCAGCTCGATCCTGTAAATTTTGTGTTTATGATTTCACTACTCACTAAAAAAGATAAACGTGCATGCTGTTTAAACCCTATCTTTTAACGATTGTTGCGTGAGGTATCGTCATATTAAAATAAGATACACCAATTAAAGAAAATCCTATCAAGGACAAAAATTACTCACTGGAATATTAGCAAAAGTTTCTATGTATAACCTCAGTAAGATATATGGAGAAAAATCTACATTTTCTGTTACATACGCCAGTTACAGAACTCCCTTCCCGATTAGCACTTTTCTGATAGTCCAATGGCTGTTGTACGAAAACGAATTATCTTCATTTGTAAGAAATAACCCTGTTTGGCTTGCCAAAATACGTTGTATAAAATTACGTCCGAGAATAAGATTACAAACAGTACATTTACGTGCTTAGTAACAATTTTCTCGGCAAATTATATTGTACCTTAGCAACGAATGCGTTTGTTACTCACGAGTAGCGTTGGTTGATGTTGGCTTTTCTACTGATACCGTTGTTTTACAATTTCGTCCTGAGTATACCATACTGATGTTAATTAGTTCGATTTGAAATTTTACTGTAACGAAACGTTTTTAATAGTTTATTGTCAATAAACCTTTGATGTGTTGCTACAGCTGTCATTTGATTGCAAATCCAACAGAGTTGTCACATAGATGAACGCATCGGTATTTCTAATTGGCGAGTTTTGGTGACAATGAACAGAATATAAAGCACTTGTTGCTTTACGGGAACACGGTTGAGGAGTCAAGTAATTTACAGTTTTACTGTACATTTTATTAATGCTCTTATTTGGTTATTGATGGTTACACGCTGCTTTTGAACATCTGTTGAATTAATTATAAGTAAATTTTGTCACTTCGAAATATTGAGCTGCAAAGCCGCTTATAATTATTTAATACTATCGAAAAGTACACCAATACAAAATCATATGAAATGAGCAGTCAAAAATATTCACGAGTATGAGGCACTTTCTGGTAAATTTCTGTGCTCACTACTGTTTGTATACTACAGCACAAGCTATTACAAAGCGGAAAATGCGAGTCCAGTGAGATTCTGGACTTACAAGGGAGATATACTGATGTTCCAAGCTCTAATCGGTAGTATTCAATGTTACTTCGCCAGTGATGTGTTAAATGAATCTTTCTGCCAACCTAGAGGTGGACATCTGCGTCTCAGGGCAACTGGTGGGTTTGTCAACTGTGTAACCAACTCTGGATGTCATTGTGAGATCCATTATGTGATGACTGTGCAAGAGATGACCAGCAATCGCTGATGCAGCTGGTCTGTTTGTTGACTTCTACGCGCATACATGGGTGGCGACTTGGAATTGCTCATCTTGCCTCTTCACTCATGTCTGGATTTTTTAAAATCGAAAATTTCAGCTGCCACTCCACCACGCCAATGTGATAAAGTTAGCGACTGAATAAAACTCATCAAATAGTATGGGATCTGGTAAACCTATACATCTGAGGTTTGGGAGATAGAATTGGGATCCGATATGTCATGTAAGTTGGTGGAACGTTTACAGCCCTATAAATTACCAGTGCGGTGGCGTTTAGCCGGCATCGTAGCGACACACTGACATCAACACCTTTATGAAGCAACTGTGAAACGACTTTCAGATGTAGTACCACCATCCCCACTATCCTGGAGAAATTTTCCCAAGAAAATGTGGAGATCACTGGTTTTGAATTTACGATGTCTAAAGGACCTAGTTAAGTGTTTGACGTTCACTCTGGTTTTTGTCCTGAGTCCAAATCGCCTTGGCTGGACTGAACAGCGTTCGGATGAGACCACATTAACACCGTCTCGGTAACAAGCTGTTGCAGTGGAAGTATTCGTCAACCCAAATGCATGTGTTATAAAGTGAGCGTTGTACTAAACCGTCAGTCCGCCAATTGATACCGATATCCAAGAAGGTATAAGAATCGTTGTAAAATCAATATGACGAAATTAAGCATACGTTCCTCTTGTTCAGCATTTCCGGCGTATAAAAGTTTCGTTATGAAAAGTTTTTAATTCCATATCAAGGGTCGCAGATTTTAGTTCCCATTGACATTTTTCTGTAAGTTATCCATACATTACGTACGACTGACTCTGTTTTACAAAAGAAAACTCACAAACATTGTCATCTGCGACTTCACGTGAAACCATTGAATGAGGCTAGTCCGCGGGCCAACCTGAAGTTTCTCATTCCATCTGGTTCTACAAGCATGTCCCTTGATAGTTAAATCTGGCAATTAGCAAATAAAATAAGAAAAATTGTCACATTGAGTATCAGGAATATTTACAAACAACATTCTAAACAACATTTCTAAAATGTTTGCAACCCTCTC
>JTDE01005328.1:34158-45432 GCA_014338405.1 Paragonimus skrjabini miyazakii
GGTGATTAAGAAACAAGTATGTTTCCCATGAGGTTTCCTTAAACGTGTGTGTTTGGTGTTTTGCTATTTCATTTTATGTTAGTAATACTTCGAAAGTAAATTTCTTGAAGATTTTCGCCATGCTGCGGCGTGCGACGCAGAGATCTTTATATCAATCATACGATAAGAATTCACTGTCACGTGCATCATGTATATATGTGTAACGTATAGCGGGGACTATGAAAACCACTTTTTGATTCATAGCGGCAACAATCTGGTAGGTAATATAAAATTCAATCTCACGAACCGGTTGGTTTCTGTTTATGATCAAACTAGTACCAGAAAGGTGGTTCTGCAACTCACCGACCTGACTATTCCATACGTGAACCAAATACTGTCCCCAATGCTTCATGTTGAAAGATGGCTGATTGAATATGTCAGTCAGACAGTATACAGCAGCGAAAAAATGTATACTTGCCAACGAGCAGCCACCAAGCTAAGCGCAGTTAAAAAACACACCCTTTGTAAGCCTCAAGCTGAAATATTTGATATTCACCTATTTGCGGTTAACATCTTTTGCTGTTGATAATTTATTAACAGAATGCTTTACAGTTACGATGGCTTTGCAAACCCTATTCTACCCAGGTTTACTTCAATCTGGAAAGCTCATCGGACCTGTCTGCCTTCAACAGTTGCCTCTAGATAACGAACTAGATTATGCCAAAGGGAGATAATGGTTCTGTTGAGTAATGTTACAGGACATGTTTCAAGCAACTATGATAAGATAAAATTATTGCGTACATTACTATCCCAGATTTGACAACCTGACTCTAAAGCATAGTAGACAACTTTTTATATCGTCCTGATACAGGTTAAATCCTGTATGACAGGTACTCGACAGAATTAGATATAAGGTTCCAATAGATGTCGTCGTGGTTATAAGGTGTTAGATACGTTATCACCAGTCAACTGCAAATCATTCTGACAAGACGAACAAACCAGCACGTGGGAATTTCTCATCACAACTCACCAACTAAACTGATCATTCTGGCAGATTTAGTCTCAGTCCCTCTGGGTTACTCTCACATTAGTTAACCTTCAGAATTATAAAAACAGTGATCCAATGTTCGGTTGGTCTTGATAACTATTAATTGTCAGTCGTCGTTAGCAACATCACCTGATGAAGACTAAGGTTGTTTTCAACCAAACGTGTTTGGAACCATCAAACAGAAAACTGGTAGTCCACATAGTACAAATCATTCAGATAACACCTGGCTAATTGTCCTGGACAAAATGTATCCAAATTTAATAATGGCACTTGGTGGAAAATGTGAACCACATTGAATAGTTTGGATGTTTGAGCGTCCCGAGCCATCGTAATCTGATAAACAGAGTAAACATCCCACAAAAATACTTCACCTAATACACTCTCGTTATTGGTAAACCCGGTGGAGAGTTTTATAACATTAGCATGTCATACACAAAATGACCAACTTGACCGCTACCAATTATTGTGTTCGAAACTTACACATGTTTATGAACAAGGGGTGCTAGCAGTTTGTTGCATGACCACGAATAGATGCATCCAATCTGTTTATGACAGCCGAACTCGGTTTACAGATGTGTGAGCATAGTTCGGTGCATTACGGATCTGTGTTAATCCAGGAGTTCACCACGCTCACTGAACACTATTGCTTTGCTTTCACGTTTTTATAATCTTAGCATTAGTCGTAGCAGACGGAGAGAATGCATGGCACAGTGTGTTCTCCAACCGTTGTAATCAAAATAAATGTCTCAGTCATAAAAACCAAAGAGTAACTTTGGCAGTTATCACAACCATTGTTGGTTAAACTATAACAGTACTATAATAGAGGCTGCTTTAATTTGGTGTTGTTAATGTACACATGCCTGAAACACTGTTAGTTTAAAACTTACCTTCTATTTTGTACGGTGAGCAAATACTTGTAAATGTGTCAAGCCTCGACACGATGCCCATCAGATCACGTTTGTACAAATTATGTTGTTTAATCTTTCTTAAATTCTGCACACACAACTGTTTCATATAAACTCCAACAGTCACCGTCATGTTTGTTTTAACCGAGTTCAGCTTCGTCCGAACAGTGAAGCCGAAGATAAACCCGTTCATCTTGGTTTCACGCAAAGCTAGAGCAATCTGAGGAAGGTTGAAGATTATTAGTGTCAAATGTTCACGCTTACAATATCGATAATCATTAATCTACCGAACATAACTGATTGAATTACAGTGTGCAACAGATAAACTTAACTGAATATTGTCACATTTATTTATAGTCTGCCTACCAAAGAAAAATACCACTTCGTTCAACAATAATGTTGCACTAACTTAAGGTCCCCACGGATGAAATGACTGGACAAGTTATTTCTGCCTGCATTCTAAAAATACTTCATTTGATAGTGTTTGCATGACAATAAAATCCACAATACATACAGTGTCTATTCGGCTTGTGCTGACCAGTTTTCAACATCGCATCACCGATTCAAAATTATAGACACGCTGAATATGCTTAATGAAGACGAATAGAAAAATGATTAGCCAGCACTTCCATAACAATCAACATATCATGCGGTGTACTGCATATGAGCAAAGCAGGATGTTACCTTTTTTCCCAAATGATTCTCCAACGGTCTCTTCTTTATCTTCAACAACCGATTTGTCTTGAACGTTTTACGGCTTTTGAATGCTGATCACATTCGTCACCATAAAAGGAATAAAATGTAAGGTAGCCACGTTGCGAAACAAAACGGAGAACCAATTATTTTATATTCTCTTGTGTAAATTCATTAGTTAGTAGTAGCTGGTGGGCAAGTAATGTTTTCCAAATTATTTTACCTGTGTATGTTATGTTATTCTAACGGCGCCTGACGTTTGTTCTTAGGAGAACCGATTAAACTAAACATTAACCAATACGTGATGAATGTATACATCAGCAACTTGTGTGAAAAACACGTTAGATTGAAACTCACAGAAGAAGTTTTTCTCCTTCAGTTCTGTAATTTTAATGAAGTTGTCGTCACACGAATGACATGGTTTTTGCAAATTTTAGCCTGGTTAGTCTACTTTTTACAGAAACGTTAGAAATAAAGAACAGCTCGATAAAAACGAGCTTGTTCGCTACACAGTATTTTTCATGACTACGCTGGGGATTTTTACGCGATTTAAGCAAGCGAAAAACCCTACTGCGTTGGGAAAACGTAATAAGTGTATTAAGCTTAGCGCAAGACTCGCTGAAGCAAAAGTTACTATTCGGTATCATGATAAATACATGGACAGTTGTGAATACCCAATGCACTATTGGAGTACTATACGTAGAAATAAGAGCGCAGTAACTGCAACCTCATTGCAACGTCAAGCACTTAATGAACCGAACATCACGCGCAATTTGCTCGGTGAAATAGAAATTAATCTTGCGAACGCACTACTCGTACTCGATCGATCAACGCCTGAGGACCGATCTAATTTTGAAGCTTACACCGCATAGATTGAAATGAAACGGTGTGAAGAGAGACTGGACATATTATTCAGACAGATCAACTCAATCATGACTTCTTCGGATATTCTCACTAATCCAGAACGGTACATTCACAATATTTCTTCTTTGAATCTGGACAAATTGTTATTCGAAGTACTGTCGGTAGGTTCATAGTTTGGCTGTCCACAACGTATAACTAGGCAACGCTAGATGCGAAACAACTAAAATCTACACTTGTGAATACCCGTTATCAGTAATTACGCTGTAGTCCGACCTCAAAACAACTTCTTACGAAAGAACATCTCACAGCGAGGTAGAACTGGAGAAGAAATGATAACATTTTAATTTCTAAGCCTGATAAAGGTGCTGGTATTGTGTTGCTTAACAAAACAGAATATATTAACAAAATGTGCACCATATAAGAAGATCAGACCAAATTTCAGAAAATGGGGAATGAGAAGGTCAAAACCCCTCGGATTGAGAAAGCAATATCGAAATCCCTATGATGTTTTAAACAGAGAGGAATTATTGATTCAGCGGCATTTGAAAGAATTCGCCCCATCGGAGCCACATTTCCGAGGTTGTACGGACTATCTAAAGTTCACAAAGTTAGGGTACCACTCAGACCAATTCTGGACATGTGGAACTCTCCATACCACTCACTGGCTAAGTGGTTATCCCAGATACATGGGCCTATCAGGTGGAAACTTTCAACGTACAGCGTATGCGATTCCTTTGATTTTGTGAATGCAATTGAAGATACCAATTTGACGGGGCAATCATTGTTTTCTCTGGACGTCGCGTCATTGTTTCTCAACGTTCCAATAGAGGACACGATAGATTACCTATGTGATTGTATCGAGCATAGTGACGTGGATACCGTCGATCGAACGCAAGCAATTACTTTATCTGTGCACATACAACGTACGGTTTGAGTTCAGTGAAGGAATTTATCGACAAAAAGACGGTGTCACAATGGGATGAACGTTGGGATCACAGTTTGCCGATATTTTCATGGTGAAATTGGAAAACGAACAACTGAGTTTAGCAGTAGGTCAGTGCCATTTTTATAAGAGGTACGTTGACGACATCTTTTGTATCCTCGACAATAGTGTAAATCCGAATAACAACTTAGCCGCAGTTAACTCCGCACACCAAAATTTGAAATTTACATTGAAGACAGAAATGAATAACCAATTGGGCCTTTTGGATGTGCGTTTATTTTGCCACAATGATGGCTCAATTCAACGCTTGATACACAGAGAGGATATTTGGAATGGACAGTATATTCACTTTAATAGTTTTTTACCGCTCGCCTTAAAAAGGAACCTAATTAACTGTTTGAAGGGCAGAGCCATAAGGATTTGCACAGACGACACAATTACTGAAGAATTGGCGTTCATACGTACGATATTCATGCGAAATGGATACCCGGAAAGATTCATAGACAAAGCAATGCAACAGCGGGGTGATAGAGACCAGCTGCACCTAGTAGAAAAGAAAACCGTACACATCGGATTAACTTTCAAGGGCGATACATTAGCCGAAACTATTACGCGTAGTCTCCCGAATGCAATTAATGCGACAGTTTACGCCGCTGAGTTGCGTGTCCACTTCACATCCAGTCCGGTTTTTTACCCATGCCTCAAAGATAAAGTGCCTGTTTCTGCAGCCTCATTTTGTGTATACTCATTCACTTGTTTCTGTGGAACCAGTTATGTTGGCCGCACGACCAGACGCCTATCTGAACGGGTCCGGAAACACCACCCAGCTTGGCTCAACAGTGGAATAACGAAATCCGTCAACAACACCATACTATCGCACCTGGTGGATTCCAATCCTCATGTCAATGTGACGGATGCATTGCGCCCAATCTACCGAATTAAGGTCACCCAGTCGAAGGCGGTGAGGCAAAGGATTCTGTCCATAGAGTTCGCCTGTTTAACCCATCCCTGTACGTTCAGAAACGTTTTGTTCAGACTTTGGATCTGCCTTGGCCATCCCCCCCCATATCAGCCTGTCAAGAACCACTGTTCAAGTGGGTATTCGACGCAGTGTTACATTGCATTGGCTGACTTCATAAACCACCCGTCCATGTTTACCTTCTTCATGACTCCCCTGTAAAATGTATTATAAATGTGATGTATTTAGCCTGATGATGAATCACTGAAAACGAGCTTGTTCGCGACACAGTATTTTTCGTGACCACGCTAGGGATCTTTACGCAATAAAAACAAAACCACCAATTCTGCTCTCCAAATAAAAATTCGCTGAACATGTTAGGCCAACGTCCACGAATTTCCCGGATAGCTGCTTTAGCACTTGACGAGCGTGATTACAGAAGTGACCCAAGCCGAAGAGTGCACTTGAGTCAAGAGTCTTCATGAATCAATTTATCAAGGGTACTATTTCATGGAATTCAAACATACAATTTACACTGGTAAACAAATTAGTGAACTATTAACCTCAGTGTCCAGAGCATTCACGATTACGCTCCTTTGAATCTATAGTACACTGAAACATTAAGTCATAAGTATCACTTCGGCGCACTCCACATAAAACGGATAGTAAAATACATAACATGTTGTTGCACACCACGTCAATCATTGAGGAACCTGGTTCATTAGCACGAATGATGTGTGCAAGCAATAAACCGACCGTTTGTTAAAAGACTGTCAAATTCACCTGTAAGACGTCAAACATTCAACACAGTAGCTTTAACATTGATAGACGCGGACTTCAGTAAGACCGAACGCATAGGTCCTTAAAATACTCAATTCTAATAACTTCCGATATTGTGAATGTCATACAGAAGTAAATAAGCTGGATAATCATCAACGAAGAAACCAAGTCATTATAGTCTGGGTAAAAGTAACAGAATTGGTGGAATTTAGATTTCGTACAATCGGTCCAAAATCTACAAGACAGATTTTGTTCCTATAAGAAAATTTTAATGCGGCATCATTTTGGCTCACAGAAGACGGCTTGTATACTGTCCAATTTGACCAAATTTCCCCAATTCCCAATTGCAACCAAAATCAACTGCAAAGATAATGTTTTTGATGTAATGATATTTAACCGTTTCATTATCCGATAACGTGCATTTTAGAAAAGCATGGTTTAACAGGCCTATTTTGCATTACTCAATCTCTTTCACCTGTGCCTTTGCTTCGCTGGATTTTTGGAATTCTTATCATCTTGCAGCAAACTTGCTTTGCCTGTCACAGCATTTTGGATTAACCGAAATCGTTTGCAGCTCATCCCACTCAATTTGGTGGTCAGTTCATTGTGTGCCCTCACCATCTGACACAGACAACAAAAGAAAATTCTTAATCAGAGAGAAACTTCAACACCGAACTTGTCAAAATGAGTATTACGGATGTTCAGTGTAATGTTTGACAATCAAGTCGACCCCTTAACAGAGGTGAAGTGAGGAGTAAAGTTATCTGACCAATATAAGCTGTTTCCCGCAACTTTTGATATAGATCACGCCACGAACAATTTTGCCATCACTCAAAGAATTTAATAGAGATAACTTTCTCTATAATCATTAATACAACCACGTGATCTGCATACTTGAACGATTATATGGATTTTTTATTTCCCTCATTTCCAATGAACTACTGCTCCTAGGAAGGTTTTACCAAGGCAAATATTTCAAACGAGTGCCTACAGTAGGACTCGTTTGTATAGTATGTAGTGTAACCCAAGGTCCGAAACAGACAGTAACGTTTTGCAACTGGTAATGAGCAACTTGTGAAACGAATGGACAAAAGATTGAAACGGCTATTTTAGAAGGAATACGACAACAAGGAAATAAATTATTATTATCAGGTTTGTCTCTTAAAAATGTTGAACTGGAGTTTTGCTAATTGTTTAAAGATTTTTCGAGGTTGTTCGTGTGGTTTGTTAATTCGGCCTAATTGATGAACATGATCATGCCCTCGCAACTGACTAAGGTTTCCAATCATACTTGTAATGTACGCGATGAATATAATTGTCTAGTTTACGAGTGACACCTCAGTTGGTGCAGTTAAACATGTTCGAATGGAGAGCAACTTCCTGTTCTCAACACACTTGGTTGTAGTACATCTCAGCTCATGTACTGTTGTGGGACACACGATCAGTTATCAGTATATAAGTTAAATATAGAAGAATATCACTGAAACGAAGCGCCTGGTTTCCGTAAACGTAAAACAACACAGAGACCAAAGTCGTGTTGCACCCTCACACATGAACATGACCTGAACATCATTCCTTCTTCGGAAGTACCTGATATTAACGAGTGCGAACTAAGTCTTAGCGACATCTGTGAAGATCCGTTCTGCAATGTTATCCCCGACTGTCGTACACTTCTGATAGTAGGCGACATACTTCATTTCAGCCAAACATTTTAAACGCAGACAATTTAAATGCGGACCAGGAGGAGCAAAGGACATATGTGTCGTAACATCTCGATAGTTAGACAGTTTGATGCGTAACCGACGGTCAGCACGTTGTCTGTAAGTAAGTTACTACCAACGACGTAGGTTGAGAGTAAGATTTATCTTGAAGAAGAAGTTCCGCGATTACACTTATAAGCCTGTTCAGAGTTTCATGCAACTCATAATTGAGTGCACAGCTGTAAAGAAAAGAGGCATAGAAAAACCCCAGCACACTCCGATGGAGTAGAGAGAGGTTGGCGACAGTGATCAGTCGAAATTAAACTCGAGTATAGTATAAGTATACAAAACCTTCAGAATATGCAGGAAGGTATAAGACTACCCAATGTTCCACAGGTAATCTTGTAGAATATCACTACGAACATAGCAGTTACTGGTGACTCAAGAGCACAACTGCTGCTGGCCATGTGTAGACGTAATGATATGGTTAAAAATCCCCAGGATAGCAATCAAAAATAATGTGGCGAACGAGTTGATTTTCCATTATTTATCTTCAAGCCTTTTATTTAACAATTGAATGAAATACCGCTGTCAGGCGAAACGGACAAAACAAGTGGTAAGTTCAAGTGAAACTAGAAACGTCATACGCACACAGGGAGACAGTGTTTCGACAAGATTGCACAAAAATTATGGCGCAACTTAAACCATGGCACTTTGATCGGTCGTGGTGTAGATAGTTGGTCATGGCAAATTCAACGCCTGAACAATGCGCTTTCGCGCGCACAAACGTGAGTTATCTACTCGAATTTTTATCGCTTAAGCTGTGGCCGAACTTCAGTATCTTGCAACTTTTGAGTGACTGACGTTGACTTGGTAAATCGGACGAAGAGGGGAGGTCAGGTCGGCAGTATGATGTATATCAACGAAGTGTGCAAGGATATTTCGTCGGTAATTGTTTTGGTGACTCCACTACTGATGCCGGCGGGATGACGCTCACAGATACGTTCAGGTAAGCACTTGGTCGGCCGACCTACTTAACTAGTTCCACAGGGACATGTAAATGAGTATACACAAACGGAAGCCGCAGAAATGGGAAATTTATCCTTTAACCTTGGGTACAAGACTGGAACAGAGTTGAAACGGATATGTAATTTGGCAGCATATAACTTTCTGTGTTACGTCTCCTAGCAATTGTTTTGACAAACGCATTCCCGCGACATGGTCTTATCTACAAAACAATTTGAATAGCCATCTCGTGAGAACGGTGTACGTAAGAACGATAGTTCACCGGAGACCATATCCTGTGTAGATATTGTTACGGCTCTGTTAGTCAAGCAGTTCGTGAGATTTCTTTTCTGTCTTAGAGGGATAAAACTGTCGATATTGTATCTGTTGGGTTTGTATTTTTCTTAACTATATATATGATATCTTCCACAAAGCCAACGAGTGGTATTTTGAGTAGCACATTTCTAAAGTAGGTCGAAGAGCCATGCCCGCTTTGTGAAATCCCGGAAACTCGTACTGCCTGGGAATTGTGGTCCCATTGGGTCCAATAGGCTTAACAGTTGGAAAGTCATTAGTCCCGCAGTATTTTCAGCAACGACTTCTCTATTTGAGGAGTTTTGTTCTTCTCATTCCCCATCTTGTCGAATTTAGTTTGATTACCTAGAATGGTCTACATTTTGTCTGGGTAATTTATCCTCTTGAGAAGAACTACTCCGGCATCTTTATCCGGCTTGGAGAGACTAATGCTTTCATTTTTCTTCAAACTTTCGGCTGCTAAGATATGTTCTTGCGTTGAGATATGTCAATATTTGGTTACTCTTCTAGTGTGGATAACATGAGTTAATAAGCGTAGACTTCAACTGTTCAACATTTAGCGGAGATGACGGCTTAAGTCCAGAAAACTGAAAAACCAGGTTCTCGAACTGTACTTCCAAATTCAACTGGATAGTTTTCTCGTTTTGGAGAACAAAACCTTGGGCCGAGTGACAATACGTGAGTCGACCTCTTATCCAGATGCAATGAAGAAAATTATGAACGTACCGTTTTGGGTTGGTTGGAAATTCAGTGAATGGCCTCATTGGGCTGTGTTGTATCTGCAGTACAGCCTGCTTATTTTCCAGTAGTCGTCCAGCTTAAGCGATCAAAAATCGAGTAAATAACCCACGTTTGTGCGCGTGGAATCGCATTGTTCAGGCGTTGAATTTGCCAACACCAGCCATCCATACCACGACAGAACAAAGTGCCATGATTCCAATAACCCAGTGATGTGTTGCCAGTGAAATTAATGTAAACGATTGATCAGCTTATCTGCAACATGTGCAAAGTTAATCAGTTTCCCTCGAAACTGCATCCTAGAATGTTACAATAGACTCCATAACAGAAGAGATACCGAACGTCAAATAATACTCAAAGCCGGGCTGATCCACCTACTGTGCCTAAAAGTCGTGCGCGGATAGCTGGCATCAAACATCAGTTCTATATTGTGAGCCCTTAGGCATAGTTTCAGCAGATGTCCGATAGATGCAAATGAGCCCACATTGACATAAAACTTAGTAAACAAGATTAATCGAATTGTGATTGACTGGACTTCATCCAGTGTCTCGGTCGTGTCTGCAATTTACCTAATGGTAATATGATAAGACGTGATATACTAACTGCAAAAGACGTTCAGAAAAAAATAGCAATAAGCCAACGATTTCAGTTAGCAAAATACGATCGAATCACAGTGTCACCGAGAAAACTAGCAAGGTCTGTGACTAGATAACCTGAACGATTTTGGTCACCAGGTCGCTTCTGTTAAATAAATCAAAACTCGGTGCCGGATAGATCAAAGATTAGGCTGTTTGCACAACTATTAAACTAACACGATAAAACAGAAACGTCTGAATCGACGACATACTAATTGCCAAAATGAGGGAGGCGTGGGTAAATTTTACACCGGTGCACAATTAGGAGATACACTGTAGTGTTTGGTTTTCATAAGATTGAGCATAATGGATCACTAATGTCACCAAGGTCAGAAACGATTTTTTACAAGGCACTTAGGTGCACAACGTTTACCGGCTTGCCAAAGTTCAGTGCCAGTCGTCTCTGCCCTACGAACAGTGTAACAGGCATACCCTGGTTTAACAACCTTTGACTGAATGGTGTATCAACGGAACACCATGGCACGTTGCAATCCATATCGGTCAAACCTGAACCCAAACATTGTACCTGGTAATTTATTCTACACTAAGCCTTTTTAAGCACGTACACAACAAGATAATAGTGGTCCTCTGAAATAAAAATGCAATGGACTATGGATCGCCTACGCTAACTAGAGTAACTCGGTTTGTCACGTGTTTTCCTGTGACGAAAATCTTCAGTACAACAGAATACTGACTTGTACTCAACAGACA